>MU226674.1:525581-572434 GCA_018584345.1 Thuja plicata
TATTAAAAGAGAAAAGGAAGATGCAGTTCATAAACATTGGTACAAGGTTCTTGCATGATGTTATAAGTTTAACAACATTACTACAAATATGTAGAGTATGGTAATGTTGTTACAAGATGCATGTGCAAGAAGGAGATGTACTAATATGCAGAATTCAACATTGATTTGCAAGAAAATGATTATACTATAGTGACATCCAATTTGATTCAGGTGCCTATGAAGATATAGTTTTTTAAGCAATGCATATTTAATGAAAAAATAAAATGATAATGTTGTCTAAGGATGTAAAAGATATGTCACTATGATCTAATGCCAATATGTAGATGTCAGGAGAGTGAAAATAGTATTATCAAATGTTGTTATAGATTTGCAGGAGAAAAGGAAAAGAAAAGAATATCTCTAGTTTGAGAACCAAGCAGATACAAAAAATGAGATGTGCTTTAGATAAACTTCATGTTAGAAATGTTTCCCATGGGAGTCACGAGCCCGTGCTTGAACCCCATGGGTGGTGTTTTACACAAAAATGGAATAAATAGTGTATTTGTATGCTATTTAAATTCTATTTCTTACATAAAGAAACTACATATTGAAAAGTGTTCAGACAGTAATGGATGGAGCCAACAAAATGTAGTTCATATCTCAGCAACAACATGACAACTTGCATATGTTCATATGTACAGAATAAGCCATGTGGGTATCCAGTATTCATTTCATTCAACCATGACAGTGCATATCAAGAGAAATAAAGAGTTATACAGATGCAAAACAAAGCAAACAATATTGTCTTGGTTTGATTGAAATGGCAGGGTTTCATATTCATCAAAATAGTGTAAAAGCTAAGGAAGTGAGCATGAAGACATCAGAATAACATCTAAAAGACATCAAACATAGACACCCATGGCAGCCGACAAGCTTCCTCATTAATGAAACAACATACATCAATGGGTATTGGGATTTTTCTATTTAAATATAGAGAAGCTTATCTAACAATGAAAAATTATGAAGTAAACAGCATAGGAAAACCCAAGAAAGTGGCATGAAGAGGATAACAGTGGTGGACATATTTATTATTGACTCCATAACAACAACATCATAAAACCCAACTTCTGAGCCACCCACAGAGGCTTATCTAACAGTGGGGTTCACGAAAATGGTCACTATAATAACAGCAACAAAAAGTAATTTTTAAAAAACCCATATCAAATGCAGAGTAAGAGTGGAGAGTAGCTTATCTATAAGTTTACAAGCAGAGAAGTGACTATCTGAAACTTGAGCTCCAATGATGATGTGCATCGATAGCGCAATGATTTATGGCATCCCAACTCTAGATTTGACTCTAGTGCCAACAAAAGAGCTCAATTTCAATCCAAAGAACATGAGGATGTAGGAAGAGCGCCATGTAATATGGCATTTAACATTCCAGTCAATAAGGAGATAGCATGCAAAGTGTACATGGAGAGCCCGCGCTTCTTAGAGAGAAGCTTCCAATTTAAATGCAGTCATGGTGCTCAAAGAGCCTCATCTCATGCCATAAGATAGTACCTACACTTTAGTCTAGAAAGACCCTAAGCTCCATGAATAACCAGAGGCCTACAGATCAGGAAAAGGCATGCAGTGTTTGTAGAGACCAAAAGTTTGTCTCTAACTCCAAATAGAAGCCTGAGATTCAGACTTAATCATACATCGCTGTCATTATGGACACCCCAAGCTCATACATAAACAATGCATGAACTCCATCTTCAAATCAAATATAGAGAGCACAAGAAATAGTAGCATGGCATCACAACTAGTGAACTAGGGTTTTTGAAAGCCCTTATTCTTCTCCCAATACAAAGCTATATATTTTCAAAGTGAAATGGCCAAAATGCCTATGTCAAATTCAATAGAGTTTTTGAGTCCACAATGTATAAGTAGTAAAGACCCCATCAATCACATGCCATAATAGCTACTTAGTTGATGGATACATTTATATTTTGTGGGAGATTGGTTATTGTTTAGAAATAGGTCATGTTGACCATACTATGGTGTCGGCTATGCTTTGGAGTTTGTGTTTTTTATGCAAATATAGAGGTGGTTCATGTTGTGGGTTAGGATTTTGAATGGGTTGGTAATATTAATGCAAAGATATAGTTTAAAGATGCCAACATTAGGTGAATTCATTTTTGAAATTTGAGTTTAAGGCTAAGTTTAGGGATGTATTATGCCCTAAATTTAGGGTTTTTAGAGGGATCATGGAGAGCTTTTATTAGAGCTATATTTGTGGGCATCAATTTGGGCCTAAGATTTAGGGTTATCTTTCTATTTGAGGAGAAGAGGGTGAGAAAGGATTTCATTTTTGAAATTGAGCCTTGGAGGCTATATTACTGAACTTCTCATTCATTTTTTTATTTTTTATTTTTTATTTATTTTTATTTTTTATTTTTTTGGGGGGGGGCGGCAGAATTTAGAGAGGAGGTGCTTTAAGTGAACTATTTTGTTCTTGTAGATCTTTTTTATCCATTTTGTATCTATTGGGTTGCCATTTCTAGAGATAGAGCATATAGTGAACTTCTTATTCCTAGATATTTTTGGAGTCCATTTTGTAATCCATTCTGTCAGATTTTTGAAGGATAATAAAGCAGACATTTCATTTCTATATGCTTTTGAGTTTGGGTTTAACATCCGTTTTCTATGTTTTCTTGCAAGTGTTCTATTAGATTGATATCTGAAAGAAGTGAATTTTATATTTATTCCATAGGTAACCAACAATTCAAATCCTTGTAAGAAATTTGTATGTTTGTTGATTAGTCAAGCTATTCATTGTTCAACCCTAGTAGTAAGATTTGGTTAGCCTATATGTTGATCAGAGATCCAAAGCACCAAGCTTAAGCATGTGAGTTAGGGTTTTCTGCATTATTGTCCAAAGAAATTTTGACCCCAATTTTGGTGTATCACCTTACTTTTAATTCCAGTTTTGTTTTCAAAAGCTTCCTTTTTTCCCTTTTCCCCATTAAGTTACCAATCAGGAGGTGATATTCCATATCAAATAGGAACCGACCAAGAATCTGGAGACTCCTTCTCAATCATAGTCCACCCATAGCTAGAGAAGGTTTCCATTGTCAGGATAGAATACCTATAAATCCCGAATGCCTGAGTTGGGGTGGTAATTCTAAGCCTCAACAATTTTTGGCATGCTTGGTGGGGCCAAGAGGTCATAGATTTCACATTTCTTTCTGGTTTTGGTATCCATCCAACAGGTTGCAGGCCTTTAGAAGGTCAATTTTATGCATATCTGGCAACTCTAAGGTATATCTAATGGTTTTATGCAAATTTAGTGCCTAAGATGGATTACTATCCTCCATTTTATGAAGATGTTTTTGCATGTTCTCAATATCAACCATATCGGTACGGCCCTACTACTATTTTTGTTCCAAAATTTGAAGGACAACATTCATCTCATGTTTATCACCCTCTAGCCTAGTAGCAAGATTCTTGGTAGCATGCATACCAACAACCATGAAGGAGCTTCTTTGGTGATTCTTAGAATTATCCACAGCATGTTCCAAACATGAGCCTTGATGATATTCTCAAGAACTTTCAAGAATAAATGTGATCTGTGGAGAAAGAGAAAGAGTATGGCATGCATCAAGAGGAGCTGTCTATCAAGCTCACATACACCAGCAAGAGATGGAGGCTCAAAGGTATGAGCAGGAGTTGATTTCCAAGAAAGTTGCATTTAAAGAGGATTAGATGAGGTAGTTAATGAAAAAATTACAAGAGCTAGAAGCTCAAGCAACTTCTTATGCCCTTAATCAGCCTACAATCCAAGAAATATCCAAGCTAGAGATTCCAAGTTATAAGCCTACAGAAGAAGTAAGACAACCCCTACAAGAGCCCTTGATTGATCATGGTCAACCAGCCCATTTTATTGATTCTCAGTCAGAGATGTGTTTTGTAGCTGAGGCAGATGAGTAAGATACCAAGATGCCATGGTAGTCGTCAGGGACTAAACACCCTAGCTTCCAAATGCCAAATCTTATCAAGGTGGTTCCATGTGAGTCATCTCCAGATTAGGGAGCTGAGAAGGAGGTGATTATTTCAAATCTGATAGAACAAGTAACAGAGGCTCAAGCTATAGGAGACCCTTTTGATTAGGAAGAGATGGGTGTACTTCTCTTTGAGAAGTTGCCCTCTTTTGTAGATCAAGAGAAAGAAGAGGAGATTCTAGTCACATCAGCACAACAAGGTGTCCACAAGCAAGAAGCTGATTAAAGATTAGAAGAGTGTTTTGACCACATTATTATAGATTTTTATGAGAAGCTTGAGATGCCAGAGTTGGTGCCTATTCAAGGATGCTCTAGTTTGGAGGACATTCTTTCTAAGGATTATGTGCAAGAATGCAAGTTGGAACCAAGTGCTCCAGATTCCCAGGAGATCAGTAGTTTTTATAAGTTCCTAGCTGACTTGAGAGAAGATGATGGTGTTTTTACCATGGAGGATGAGCTCACATGGCTGCTAATGATGCGGGATAGCCATGAGAAACTAGAGGAAAGTAAAGAAAATAGAAAGGAGAGCCCCAAGTTTATACTCTCAAGAGGCTGTCCAATCTGGTATCTGTCCCAGTTGAAGAGAAGAGAAGAGTTCTCATTTACACCAACTCCTAGTTGTCAGGAGGTTGATGAAGAAGATCCAGTGCAGCATGTTGATTCAGTTTTCTTCTATCAGAAGAGTGAAGTAAGTCAAAACACTTCCTCTTTTCTTGAAATGTTGCACGAGATGGTTGTATATGCTTCATTGTTTAGTTTTTTGGTATTTGCCAATAAGCATGTGCATCATTGCAATTTAAGGAGGAAAGGAAAATATTTCAATGAACCAGTAGATGGTTTTGTTTAGAAGGATTTGTGGCTGGTTAGGATAGGATAGGTTAGTTTTCCAATTTCGCTAAGTGTTGGCAGGCACATTTAGGTCAGTTTTAGTTTTAGTTTTCCTAGTTTTCAATAAGTCTTCAAGTTTGCAAGGTCTTCCAAGGTTTCTATCCAAATTTGCAAATACAAGGAAATCATTCCTCAACGATCAAGAATACATCTACAATTTTTGGTAATGAAGTTTTGCTTCACTACCACAGATCATAAACATACCCTCAATCATTTGGAAATGGTTTTCTTATATTCAAAGACTACGTTTAAGGTTTCCATAGGTGATCAATAGACTCAATGCCCAATGGACTATTTTAGGCTACTGGTTGCAATGTCAAGTAGGCAAACATCCATCGGAGGTCGCCAGAATTGTTACCCAAATTTTTCACATGCGGGATAGTATTCATAGCAATTAAAAATTTGCATAAAGAAACATCTCTTTGACAATACTATGCAACTAATGAAAATGAATATGTTTCTATTACATTCATATTATCATATTTCATTTGTACTCTAAGTATTGATCAAATGCACACTTTCAAATTCATAAATGATCATTACATTGTGAATTCAAACTAAATGTATTAGACAAGTGTTTCTTCAAGGTTACATCTTGCATACTGAAACTTAGAGGACATATGCAGAAAAGAAAGTAAGCGAGAAGTATGATGAGGTTTAGGGATTTATTTATTTCCTTTAAGAGGTCTTCTATTTTTTGGAGTTGTTCATCTACATCATTTAAAGTCTTCATGTCTTGGTTGTCTTGGTCTTGTCTCTGTCTGTCCTTCATCCTAGGTCTTCTGTTGTTCCTGTTTCCTGCATCATCATGGAAAGAAAAAGATGTTAGATCCAATTTGATCTAAGCAATACATAGTTCACTAAAAGAACCATACATCAATCAAATTCCCTAAACTGCATATTTACTGATGATATCAATATGATAGAAAGGTATGCATCTACATTAAAAAAATAATAGCATAAAATAGACATATCTTTATGAATTCCTTACTATATTTGAAGCATGCATTATTAAAAGAGAAAAGGAAGATGCAGTTCATAATAGTTGGTACAAGGTTGATGCATGTTGTTATAAGTTTAATGATATTACTAAAAATATGCAGAGTATGGTAATGTTGTTATAAGATGCATGTGCAAGAAGGAGATGTACTAATATGCAGAATTCAACATTGATGTGCAAGAAAATGATTATACTACAGTGACATCCAATTTGATTCATGTGCATATGAGGATATAGTTTTTTAAACAATGCATATTTAATGAAAAAATCAAATGATAATATTGTCTAAGGATGTAAAAGATATGTCATTGTGATCTAATGCAAATATGCAAATGTCAGGAGAGTGAAAATAGTATTATCAAATGTTGTTATAAATTTGCAGGAGAAAAGGAAAAGAAAAGCATATCTTTGGTTTGAGAGCCAAGTAGATACAGAAAATGAGATGTGCTTTGGATAAAATTCATGTTATAAATGTTTCCCATGGGAGTCACGAGCCCGTGCTCAAACCCCATGGGTGGTGTTTTACAAAAAAATGGAATAAACAATGTATTTGTATGCTATTTAACTTCTATTTCTTACATAAAGAAACTGCATATTGAAAAGTGTTTAGACAACAATGGATGGAACTGACAAAATGGAGTTCATATGTCAGCAACAACATGACAACTTTCATATGTTCAAATGTACAGAATCAGCCATGTGTGTATCTAGTATTTGTTTCATTCAACTATGACAGTGCATATCAAGAGTAATAAAGAGTTATGCAGATGCAAAATAGAGAAAATAGTATTGTATTTGTTTGATTGAAATGATAGGGTTTTGTATTCATCAAAATAGTGTAAAAGATGAAGAAGTGAGCATGAAGACATCAGAATGACATCTAAAAGACATCAAACACAGACACCCATGGCAGCTGACAAGCTTCCTCATTAATGAAACAACATACATCAATGGGTACAGGGCTCCGTCTATTTAAATATAGAGAAGCTTATCTAACAATGAAAAAATATGAAGTAAATAGTATAGGAAAACCCAAGAAAGCAGCATGAAGAGGATAACAATGGTGGACATATTTATTATTAACTCCAAAACAACAACATAATAAAACCCAACTTCTGGGCCTCCCACAGAGGCTTATCTAACAGTGGGGTTCAAGAAAACGGTCACTATAATAAAAAAAGAGAGAAGTAATATTTAAAAAACCCATATCAAATGCAGAGTAAGAGTAGAGAGCAGCTTATCTATAAGTTTACAAGCAGAGAAGTCACTATCTAAAACCTGAGCTCCAATCATGATGTGCATAGACAGCACCATGATTTATGGCATCCCAACTCCAGATTTGACTCTAGTTCAAACAAAAGAGGTCAAGTTCAATCCAAATAACATGAGGATGTAGGAAGAGCACCATTTAATATGGCATTTAACATTCCAATCAATATGGAGACAACATGCAAATTGTACATGGAGAGCTCGCACTTCTTAGAGAGAAGGTTCTAGTTTAAATGCAGCCATGGTGCTCAAGGAGCCTGATCTCATGCCATAAGATAGTACGTACACTTCAGTCAATCAAGACCCCGAGCTCCATGAATAACCAGAGGCTCGAAGATTAGGAAAAGGCACACAGTGTTTGTAGAGACCTAAACTTTGTCTTTAACTCCAAATAGAAGCCCGAGATTCAGGCATAATCATACATCATTGTCGTTATGGACACCCTGAGCTCATACATAAACAATGCATGAGCTCTAGCTCCAGATCAAATACAGAGAGCACAAGAAATAGCAGCATGGCGGCACAACTAGTGAACTAGGGTTTTTGAAAGCCCTTATTCTTCTCCCAATACAAAGCTATAGATTTTTAAAGTGAAATGGCCAAAATGCCTATGTCAAATTCAATAGAGTTTTGGAGTCCACAATGCATAGGTAGTAAGGACCCCATAAATCACATGCCACGATAGCTACTTAACTGATGGATACATTTATATTTTGTGGGAGATTGGTTATTGTTTAGAAATAGGTCACGTTGACCATACTATGGTGTCAGCTATGCTTTGGAGTTTGTGTTTTTTATGCAAATATAGTGGGGGTTCATGTTGTGGGTTAGGATTTTGAATGGGTTGGTAATATTATTGCAAAGATATACTTTAAAGATTCCAACATTAGGTGAATTAATTTTCGAAATTTAAGTTTAAGGCTATGTTTAGGCATGTATCATGCCTTAAATTTAGGTTTTTTAGAGGGATCATGGAGAGCTTTTAATAGAGCTATATTTGTGGGCATCAATTTAGGCCTAAGATTTAGGGTTTTCTTTCTGTTTGAGGAGAAGAGTTGGAGAAAGGATTTCATTTTCAAAATTGAGCCTTGGAGGCTATATTACTGAACTTCTCATTCATTTTTTTTTCGGGGGGAGGGTGGGGGGTAGAATTTAGAGAGGAGGTGATTTTAGTGAACTATTTTGTTCCTATAGACCTTTTATGCATTTTGTATCCATTGGGTTGCAGATTCTGGAGATAGAGCATATAGTGAACTTCTTGTTCCTAGATGTTTTTGGAGTCCATTTTGTAATCCATTCTATCAAATTTTTGAAGGATAATAAAGAAGACATTTCATTTCTATATGCTTTTGAGTTTGGGTTTAACATCCTATTTCTATCTTTTCTTGCAAGTGTTACATTAGATTGATATCTAAAAGAAGTGAGTTTTATATTCCTTCCATAGGTAATCAACAATTCAAATCCATGTAAGAAATCTATATGTTTTCTGATTAGTCAAGCTATTCATGGTTCAACCCTAGTAGTAAGATTTTTTTAGCCTATATGTTGATCAGAGATCCAAAGCACCAAGCTTAAGCATGTGAGTTAGGGTTTTCTGCATTATTGTCCAAAGAAAGTTTGACCCCAATTTTGGTGTATCACCCTACTTTTAATTCCCTTTTTGTTTTCAAAAGCTTCCTTTTTTCCCTTTTCCCCATTAATTTACCAATCAGGAGGTGATATTCCATATCAAATAGGAACCAACTTTGAATCCAGAGACTCCTTCTCAATCATAGGCCACCCACAGCTAGAGAAGGTTTCCATTTTCAGGATAGAATACCTATAAAGCCCCAATGCCTGAGTTGGGGTGGTAATTCTAAGCCTCAATAGGTCCCTCTTTGGGGACTTCATCCATTGAGTGTTAAGGTATTACTGGGAGATGAGATCAGCTTCCTTGAACTCCTTTAATGACTTGGCTTGGGTGAAGATGACAGACCCCTAGAATTGTGGAATCCCCAACCCTGAGGCAAAAGTTGTTGCATCCAGGGTGATGATTGTTGCTAGATATTGTAACAGGCAGGGATTGGTAAGCAGAACAATCCAAGTAGGTGCAATGTACAAATTTTCTAGTTGAAGTATCAATTCTGGTGATTGCACCGCATAGGGAAAGTTTGCGACCTTTGTAATGCCGAAAGTGGCCAAGTGAGTGGCCATATTATCTCCACCGGCCATTAATAGGTATATGGCTTGAATTAAGCCTTTCATTTCAGCCCAAAGTCCAGGCTTTGTGTATTTTATTTATTTTACTTTGGAGTCTACCTTAGACCCTACAAGAATGCCCTCCTTTGGGTACTTGGAGGTCAGTGGCAACTTAGCTAGCATCTTTTCAGCCTTGGTTTTTGTGGCCGCTCGGGTGGAGGTAGTAGGTAGCTCTGGGCTACCAGGAGGAGTGATCACCTCAGACATCTTATATCACACAATCTGCAACCTACAAGACTAGAAAACCATCAATACATGTTATATACAATAATAGTTATGTGGACTCCAAGGAAATCTTCATTCTACACCTATTCAAAGATGTTAGCATATATCAAAATCCCAGAGTATTTTTTTTTAGATAAACATGAGCTAGATTTTGATACCCACCCAGGGGTTGTGGGGTATTAAACCAAGTGAAATAGATGGAATGGGGACCCCAGGGGGTCTTGGCACTCAGAGTCTGGCAGAACTAACCATTATCGTGTTGTCGTGACTAGTAGGAAGGCATACTTGGCTGACATGGGTTGTCATGTGGCCATGTGAGAGGCGGCATAAATTTCATTAATGGTGACAAGTGGACCAACATGAGGGAAATTGAATGCCAAATGGGATGGGATTTGAATGCCCACTCATGGGAAATTAATCCTGCCATTAAGATGACATGACAAAGGAGAGAGAAAGTCACCATAGCTCAAACTAGTGAGGTGCCGAGTTCGAACCATGGTGACTCCCTCTTGACGAGCTCAATAGAATGATTCAAAATGTGATGGAGTGCGAAGAGCTTGCCATGGTGGGGGGGATATGCACAACATGATACAGAGAGACGAAGCATATATACATCATTTACAGGATATTTACACTATGTATAGAAATAACAAAAACACCGCAAGCTAACCTATGACAATGTACAATATATACACTAGATCAAATCTGTACAGAGGGAAAAAAACCCTGTAGTAGGGCCAACCCACCAACGAGAGAAAAAATAGGAGAAAACTCAGAAAGAAGGAATGTGAACAAATGAAAACAAAAGCAGACAAAGCGAGCACTGCAAAAACAAAAAGGAAGATAAAAAAATGAAAGGATGAAAGTCGAAGGAAAAAATGACAACCAACCTGGAAACATGAAGGATAGAAGGAAGATGAACACAAAAAATGCTCTACAACATGTCCACCTTCAAATGATCACAAGAAAACACCACAAATCACTCTCAATTATCCACTAAACACAGGGAGCAATTCAATGTTTAATCACCTTAATCACTTCAATATCTCTCTGAATGCTCTAAGTGTTTTAATCATGGTAACTATGAAAGTGACAGGTAATTCCCATTTATACCCCTAGGGTAAAAATAGGTTTCACTTTTCTGACAACTCAGAAACCTCTAGACTCCATGCCCGGGGATTCCATATGACCCTACCTTCCCGCGAGAGAAGACATCATGGTGAAGAATCCTGGAGTCCATAATTCAGATCTAGAAAGAACAAACAAACTCTGGGACTAGGTCCTAGAGACACAAGGAATCAAAACAAAAGAGAGACAACCCTCACAGGAGAAAATCTCAGAGGGAAAACAAAGAAAACAAAAGAAAACAAGGGAAGAGAAAAAGGAAAAAGGGGGACCCAACATTTTGTCCACAAAATGTAGGGACGGGTATGCAGGGCATAACAAATGATGACTATCTGGGATGGATGCCCTAGTGTATTCGAGAACTTCAAAATATCTAGTTAGAAAAAATGGAATAAATCTTTACTTCGAGCATCATGCTTGTGAAGCGCAAGGTGTTTGAGAAAACCCAACCCATCGATCATTCAACTCTTCGGTCTTCTATCATTTGTGGAGTGTGTCCTTTGAAAGGAAATCAAGTCGATGACCTCCAGCAGTAGCAGAGAAGAGGCACTAATTACATCAGACCAAATTTTTCACCTCTTGCACATTTCCCCCAGATACTAGAATTTCCTCATTCTTCAGTTCTCTTTATTTCTTTATTTTCCTAGATGGGAAGGCAGTACTTATTTCACCATTATCCTCAAGCTTAGCTAATTTTATTGGTGGTACTTCTTTCATCTTTCCACCCAATTTAATTTACAAAATAGGAGAGGAAATTCCAGTCCTAGGATATTTTAAAGATTTTCAAACTTGGTCAACAACTAGTGCAATCGATCTTCCCTCAGTGTGTCTGATAACTTCTTTCTTTGCTCTTGATTTAACTGATTTCTAGACTGTCGGGGTGAGTCAGATAAAGATTAATCATAGCCTTTTACCAAACTTACAAAATAACTCTGGAGTATAGACCAATTCCACCATGCTAACAATAGATTCCAAATTCACCAAAATGCAAAAGGCACCGTTCTAGAGACTAGATGTTCTGCGAAGTATACCGGTCTACCAAAGGGGGGCAGAACACTGGGAACCCAAAAAAGAAGAGAAAGTGAGAAACCAAAAGCAAAAAAAATCAAGAAAGAAAAGACCACCTCAGAGGGCGGCCAGAAAAACTATTTACAAGGGCAAGGTACCCCAAACGGAGCACCGGGAAAGATATTTACAAGCAATAAATTTACATATATTACAACTCTAGGCAAAACTTATTTCGTAACCTTACTCAAAATAGTGCTTGAGAAATTTCCCATTAATAGGAAATGGGATGGCTTCTCCACTCATGGAATTAAGGTGATAGGTGCTTTCTCCGTAGATCTCATATATTAAATATGGTCCAAGCCAGAGCCTTTGAAACTTAGTGTACTTTCCCTTCTTTTCTCAGGCTTTGTCCCACAAGAGGACCAAATCTAAAATTTGAAAGGCCTTATACTGGACTCTTCTGTCAAAAAATTATTTTACCACTGCTTGGTGACACATAAAATGTTCAAGGGTCATGTCTCTTTGTTCTTCCATCTGCACCAGATTTAGGAGCCGAACCTCTATGATGTTGTCTCAGTTTTTGAATTCCTGCTTGAACTGTAAAATTGGGATCTGTAAGTTGATGGGGAATACTGGGTTCTGTCCATAGACCAAATGAAAAGGAGACATCCCCAGGGATATTTTTATTTGAATATGATCCACCTAGAGAGTGAATCTGATCTTTTGGTGCCAGTCCCGGGGGTTCTATTCCAACAGGTGTTTGATCACTTCAAGTAAATTTTTGTTGGCCGATTCAGCAACACCATTTCCCTGGGGGTAATAGTTGCTGGAAAAATTCAGTGTGATCTTTCTTTTGTAGGTCCATTTGAGTAATTATGTTGAAGAAAATGCCAGACCATTGTCAAATACTATAGAAAATGGCATTACAAATCTTGTCACGATGTTTTCTTCTAGGAACTTAATAACTATGTTTGTCGTGTTGTTTTTACAAGGTATTGCTTTAGACCACCGGGTGCAATAATCAATAGCAGTTAGAATGTATCACTGGTTGGAAAATGAGTTGGGGTTGATTTCCCTAATAAAGTCAAATTCCCATTGGGTAAAGGGTCTAGCTTTGAAGATCATCTGCAAAGGCATGGCCGGGTTCTGCTCATGATGTGTTGTTGTTTGGCAAGTATGGCATCTCCTGATGTGAGTGTAGACATCCTTAAAGATACAGGGCCAATAGTACCCAGCCCAAAGAATCTGATGGGTGGTGGGGTCAACTGAGCCATGCCTAGTTCCAAACTACCAATGAAATTCTTCAATCATTTTTTTAGCCTGGTCTCTATCTACGCACCTGAGATATACCCCTTCATAATTCCTGCAAAAAAGTGTGCAATTTTTTTTTATCATGAATGGCATGCTTTTTAGCCTTAGGGCATGACATTTGTTTGGGGGTAGTCCCTCTAGGAATCTATTGTTTAACTATAAGTATACCTAGGTCAGTGTACCATGGGTCTTGAGTAATGGACTCCACTGTGTATGTATAGCAATCATTGTTGGGAGTTTCTTCTGCCATTGCTCTACATAGTCCCTAGCCTTGGACAATTTTCACGGGTTGCATTTCCAAATCATACTCTTGGAGGATGGCCCTCCATTTCCCCCATCTTTCACCTAATTTTCTCTGCATCAACAGAGACTTAACAACCTTGTCCAAGATGATAGCATGTACTTTGCTTCAGAGAATATAGTGCCAGAATTTCTTCATGATGCGGACAAGAACAAAGGCCTACTTTTCCAAGGGTGAATACTAGACCTCGACATTTTTAAAGGGGGATCTCATAAAAGCTATTAGTCATTCTTCCCCCTCAACCCTTTAGGTCAATAAGGCCATGACAGAATGCACCAAGACAAAGGAGTATAAGTGAAAAGGGAGGGAATAATCTGGACTAGCCAAGACTGGTGCCTCCATGATCATTTGTTTAATCTGGGTGAATTTCCACTTTGCCTCAGGGCTCCACTCAATCTTAGTGTCTTTCTTCATTATTTCATTGAGTGGTTTTATGATCTCGGTGAATCTGGTGATAAACCGCCAGACAAAATTGATCTTCCCAAAGAAAGATCTCATTTCCTTCTTGCTACCAGGCATCTGTAGGTTTAGCATTGCCTCAACTCTCTTGGGTTCAATGGATATACCCTTCTCAAATACAATATGCCCTAGCAGCTTCCCTTCAGTGACCCCAAATATACACTTCTTGGGGTTGAGGGATATCCCATACTGGTGATATCTCTCACAAATCTAGGCGAGCTGGGTAGAGTGCTCATGCCTATCCTAGGAAAAGATGGTCAAATCATCCATGTAGATAATTATGCACTGGTTTACTAGGCCTTTGAATGCAATGTCTATAGCCTTCTGAAATGTGGCCCCTACGTTGATCAATCCAATGGGCATTCTTCGGTATCCAAATGTTCCCCACTTAGTGGTGAATGTTGTTTTGTCTCTATCTTCATATTTGACCATGACCTGGTTATACCCAGAGTACCCATCTAGGGAAGACATCATTTGAGATCCATTCACGATTTACAACACCTCATCCACCGAAGGGAGAGGGTGATTATCTTTCATGGAGGCCTTGTTTAAATTTTGAAAATCCACGCAAAGGCAGATCTCACCACTTTTCTTCTGCATAGGGACAAGGTTGGAAACCCATGTAGTATGCTGGATTGGGAAGATGATCCAGGCTGATAGTAGTTTTTGAACCTCCTAATGAATGAGGGGCTCGATCAGTGGGTTGACCACTCTTTGCTTTCTCTGGAAGGGCTTAGCATCTAGTTTTAGTGGGATGCTATGGGTCATGATGGATGTATCATAGGATTTCAAATCCTCATACCCCTACGTGATTATGTTAATGTATTCTAGGAGGACCGTGAGAATCTTCTCCTTTTCATTTGGGGAGTAGGAGGTGCCAATGTGTATCATTTTATCTTCACCAGGCTGACTGATATTGACTTTCTTAGGATTTCTTCCCTTGGAGGAGGATGGTATCTTTTCTCGGCCTCGAGGGTCCAAGTCAAAGACTCATTCTAGTGCTACCATCCCCTTATGGATGGTGTTGGTGGGTAGGTCCATGATCCTGTCATCCTCTTCACCCTGCCCAGTGTCGTCATGGTCTTTTTCTTTAGCTATCTGATCTTCGAAAATGCCAATGTTGGCCATGAAGGCCAATATATGTTGATCATCCTCAAAGAATTGAAAATGAGTAATATTGTCTGGGATGGATGGGGTGGGGATCATCTCAACATTCAATTTCTGGAGCCGGGAGCCAGCCATTTTAGTGTTGGCCAATATAGCAAGGGAATCTGGAAGGTAGTTTCTTTTCCAAGGAATAAGATCAATGCTGAAGGCATCAAAGTCTTTGATGAGGCTCCATGCCCGGTTGCGATATGCGGCCAACCTTTTATCATGACAAGTTTATTGGCTCCATACTTTCTTTACTATAAACTATGAATCACCAAGGGCCTAGAGGCAAGTGATTCCCTTTCTTAATGAAAATAGGAGTCCAAGGACCAAGGCTTCATACTTTATGACATTGTTTCTGTAGTCGAACTGCAGCCTATAAGACATGAGGAAGGATTTCCCCCACAGGTTGATCAATTCCACTCTGGCCCCATAGCCTTGTTTAGACTGGCACTCATTGAACTTAAGGGTCCACAGGTCATCATTCGTTGTCTGGGGCTGGGAAAGCAAAGTGACCTTTAGATTATTTTTGGGAAGGTTGGGAGGAGTTTCCTCTAGCACTGATGGTACGCGGGCAAGTTTTTCCTCTGAAGAAGCCTGTGGTAGGGATTCCTGGACTGGCGGCATCATGGGAATACTACCAGAGTGATTTTTGGGTCTAGGAAAATCCACTTTGTGTTTCTTCTCCCAGAGGGCTTTGATGCATTGGGTAGCAGTAGAAATACATGGCTCACACTCCAATTATGAATGTTTATGATAGTGCACCCTGCACCAAGTGCTAGACAAGAGTGTAGCAGGGGTCGCTGCAACACCTTGTGAGTTAACTTCACCCCTTAGTTTTTCATCCAGGTCTTGCATTCTCTGGGAGACAATGGGATCTTCCCTGGGGTGAAATCAAAGGTCAATATTTCTAGGGGTCGGTACACCCTGGAACAAGTCTCAGAGAAGAAGACTTCATTTACCCTCCCAAATTTGGTGAGGGACTTTTTCATTCGGGGTTCACTTTCTACCCAAATCTGGTTTGATTATCCCTCCCAGGGGAGCCAAAAGTGTGAGAAGTCAGTGGAGAAATACCCATTAAGGGACTTACACCAATTGTGAATTAGTAACATCTCATAAGTCTCTAGGATTTCCACCAATTGAATGTCAATCACACTTGCTATTCTAGGGTCTTGGATGAGCTGAATCCAGACGTTCTTCAGGTCACTTACCAACAATTTTATCCAACTAGATTACTATTTTGTTAGATGGGGTAGGGAAGAATCCAAGCTTCTAGCATATGGATAGAGGCATGATGTTTCCCAAAGCTCCAAAATCTACCAAGAAATTATGTATATTCTTCCCTTGTCTGTTCACCCCAAGTAAGAAGGGAGGATCGTTAGTGTTTCCCTGGAAGACAGCCGCATTAGCATCATCAAAAGTGACAGTCTTGGGTGGGAAACTAATGGCTTTCAAGTTTCCCAAGAGCTTTAGAAGAGACTTCTTCTGCTCAGGATAGTTTAGCAAAACCTCCATCAAGGTCATGGAGGTGGTAGTTCGCTCTAATGTTTTTGTGATGTCAAACCTTCCTCCCGGGAATTGGTGGCTTCCCTTGGCTGAGTCCTTAGCTTGGTTAGAGCCAGGGCCTTTTGGAGGGATAGAAAGATCAGTCATGTTGTCCCAAGGAGGAGTGTCTTTGGGGGGAACAGGCATGTAAACTGGTCCTTTACCAGCCCACCTCAAAGTGTTGTAGGGAGTTCGCAAGTTGGTGAAGTAATTAGCCTCAAAAGCTAGAATAGATTCATCAAAGAACCCTTGCAGATTGGGATCTTCTTCACCTTCCTTGTATGTCCCAAAGAAGACAGTCTCATAGGTAAAGGCACTATGAGTGGGCTCTTGCATGAACATTTCTGGGGGTGGTGGATTAGTTGAGTGTTGCCTATCTGACTGGGAGATTAGGATGACCTTTTCTAGGGTGGCATAGTTCACCTCACAATGAGAGCTAGTATTGTACAAT
Organism: Thuja plicata; assembly: GCA_018584345.1. Classification (NCBI taxonomy): domain Eukaryota; kingdom Viridiplantae; phylum Streptophyta; class Pinopsida; order Cupressales; family Cupressaceae; genus Thuja; species Thuja plicata. The sequence goes on from MU226674.1 coordinate 542,576, forward strand.
CTAGACCAGTTAGTCATTGAGTAGAAATCTCCAAACTGTGAAAAATGGTTGGGTCTAGTGCTACCCTGATTGATGTTTTGGTTTGGAGGAGGACCTCTGGTATTAGCATTATTGTTCCATTGTTGTTAGTTGGGTCGAGGTCCATTGTTGTAGTTTCTTCCTCCAAAATTGGTATTTTGTTGGCCAGAGAAGATGTTCCCCCTCTGGGAATTGGAGTTGTGGGGTGCAAAGGACCCTTCCTTCAGTTGTCCCATGTCCACAGTCAGTGAGTAAAATAGTCACTGGAGGGATTCGACCTCTGTAGCCAGCTGGGTATTCATGTCACAATGTGACGGTTGTTGCTGTTGATTCCTGGGGAAAGTGAAAGCATTCGTTGGAGTTGAGGGTGGAAATACTCTAGCTATAGATCACTGAAAGAAAGGCAGTTCAAAAGTTTGCATCTATGGTTGTTGCATTTGCTACGGCTGGTTCCAGGGAAAGGGTTCTAGACCTGGTGTTCTCTGAACTTGAGATGGGTATATGTATCGGGCCTACTGGTCTATTGGTGGTGATGGGGTCATGGCCATTTCAAGGGCACCCATTTCCTAATTGGGGTTATATCCCCCGACATAGGAAGTTTCTCTAGGTACCATGTTGTAGGGTAAGTTCTGCCCAATCCCGCCCGAGGCTTTGTTCAAACTGTGGGACAAGTCCAAGGCTAGGTTGTAAGCCTTTTCCAAAGTATCCCGGTCACCCGGGGTGATAGTTCTCCAAAGGAGAGAAGTAAAAAAAGGTCCATCATGTTCAGGTAAGTTTGGATGGTTACATCAGTTGATGGGATGAAGGGACCCGTGCACCATTTCAAGGTGCATTGGAATTGGTGGTTAAATGTTGCAAGGGGTTTGTTCAGTTCCTTTCTGATGGAGATGAATTGGATGTGGGACCATGTTGGGTCCACATGTATGTAGAAGGCTACCAAGAAGGTGTCCTCCATCTCTTGCCAATTATTGATGGATTTGGCAGGCAGGTTGAGGTACCAGTTCAGCTCATTTTACCCTAGGGACAGAGGGAACATTTGGGTCATAATGTCTTGATATTGGTTCCAGTGTTAGTTCATGGCATCTTTGTATGTCTATAGATTATCATCTACAGTTTGTGAGCCTAAGTGCTCATATCAGGGACAAATATTTTATGGGTGCGTAGGAAGATTGTTGGTTGCACCTCGAAACATTCCCATCGGGAACCCGATGTTACCAAAATACACAACCATCATGAGTGTTATATTGTGAGAAGATGAGAGCTACTCCTTAGGATAGTCTAGGAGGGTTGGGTATTCTGAGATGTAATAGACCCCATAAAAATGTTGGCTGGTTTGGCTTTTGGGGTCCGTTTCTTTCAAGCGAGAGGCCTGAGTTCAATAAACCTTCCAGGATTGGGGGCTGATCTAAGGATTCTTTCAAATATTGTGAACCCTCAGGTGGTGTAATGTCTAAGTCTTTAGAAGGGGGCGAGCTGAGTCCCTCCTTCTAGCGCTAGTTTCTATTGACGGGGGTTTGTGACCGGGTCTGCCAAAAGATGTAAGTTGTCGCTGAGTACCGGGGTATCGGCCAACTTCACTTGTAAATATTTTCTAGAGAAATGAAATTCTCTGGGCCTTCAAGCACCTAATATTAGAGTCTTGACAGTGTGGGGACTTAGTTGGGAGTGTGACTATTTTGTTTTGGGGGATATCTGGTTTTCTTGGCTCGTCTACTCTAGGGACTTAGGTAACTGGGGTTTCCTGCAAGCATTTGTTAGTTACCAAATAAACTCCAAAAGATACATCAAGGTTAGGAATGTTTCATCTACTTATATTTGTGCTAAACATTCGAAAAATTAACCATGCTCTAAGATACTACACTAAATACTGAATAAACATAGAATCAGCAGTTCATACTTATCCAATAGAGAAGGGGAAAATAAGGTCGTTAATCTAGGTAAAATGTTGAGAGTGAGGGACATAAAGAACATACAACACAAAAGGGTATTAACTCAGAAGCCAGAAGACAAACAATAGCATTGCAAGAGTCCTTCCTTCTTCATTAATGGATTTCCAACTAGCACTGGTGTGTACAATCACTATGCCTCCAGAGGATAATTTAACCACTAAAAGCTTCTAACACTAAGGAGCATTGAGCTCTACAAGTAAGAACTGAGAAAAACTGAAATGCTATTAGCTATGGACTGCAAAATCATCAATTTCGTCGAACCTTGGAATGAGGTCAAACTTATTATTTATACACAATTTTACCCTAAAATTAACCTAACTTGCTACACACTTAAACAATATAATACAATTTACGGTGGCCGGTACTACCTACACCATGCTACAAAGACCTCAAGATAGAAAAGGTCTGACATGTCAGAAGATTAAGACAAGGAAGGAGGAGTGGAATAATCGGCCTCAGGAAGAGAGATAAAGAGAAAGTAGAAGAAAGCCGATCCCCTGGGGATCGAGGCTACATACCTCAGTAATGGGAAAGTGGCTCACTATCTCTGATGTGCCATGTTTTATGTTGGAGTGGCACCTTGGGAAGACCACCTGTCAGAATCATCTTTGAGCCGACATGCCTTGTTGGGATCACCTACCTTCTAACATCCTCATTAACCATCTGATAATGAATGGTCGGCTCGGAGAAACCTAGATGTGGGTCATCCAATGAATACAAAATTGTGGATCTAGAATTATGGGATCAGGGAGCCTAAGCTCAATGAATAAAGAATACAAAAATACGTGCGGTTGATGGAAATCTCTAGACTTCAAAGAACCTTATTGTTCCTTACTATTATTGATTGCTTCTAATACCTGGCTAATTCCTTCTTCCTCTATTTCCTTGATGCTATCCCATCGACCATGAACAACCTCCAACTTTTCTTCAACCTCTCCGACCCCACTCCGGAACTCATCTACCATCTTTATGAAATCATGTTCCTAGATCATCATCTTCGATAATCTTGATAATCTGCCCTGGTCAAAATCTCTATCAATTAGATATAGAGACTCCATTCATTCATGAAATTTTCTAAGGATGTAATCCTCCAAGGTGCATGTTCCAGTAGTGAAAGGATCAACTTGTGATACCCCAACCACAAACACTTGAAATAGGGCCAAGGGATATTGAGCTGCGATCACCTTTTCTTTTAAGGCCTTAACCAATTCCTTGCATACCTTGATTTTGAGGCCAAGTTTGGATTACTAGGCTTGGAGGGAATCATATGATTCTTCTCCCAAAATTCTTTCCTCCATGGCAGCTTCTTCTCCGATGTTGTGGATTTCTTCCAAACCGGCCTTCCACTTTTCATATTTTTCCAAGTCTTGCTCCCATACAAGAGCAAAGCCATTCGCTTGACTGAGGAGAAGGTTGATTTGGTAAAGATCTGAGAGGGACACTATTAGAAATTTTCTTATGAAAGATATCTACTTGGTGACCCACCCATCCATAGCTTACGCCTTCTTCTTCATGGCCCGGAGAGAATCCATATTGCCCTGCATAAGCAACAATCTAGAGGTAAAAGTTTTCAGGTGGATCTCAGCTAGGGGCTGTGTAATTTTGGCCAGAAGTGTGAGGAGATTTGCATTATTTTCCTTTTCCTCCTTTAGCTTCTGGCCTTGTTTGATGTATCAGGCCTCCACTGCTTTAGTGGCCTCTCTCAGTAGGTCCAATTCACCGTGCTTATCCCTTCTCCCCAATGCCACTTATTTAACAATGTAATCTTTGGGCCTTACGGTTGCTGCATCTACATCTGGAGGAGGTGTTGTGACTGTCACAAATGTGCTTCCTATTGGACTATTCTAGAGGGTATGGACTGTCTGTGCCTTCTTGGGCTTCTAGGCCTCTGCACCTCAGGCCATCATCTCAGCCAAGGAGAGTGGGAAATTTGATTTGACCGTCGGGGCTTTTCTCTTTCTCAATTGTGTTAGCCATTGGGGCACCTGGGCTGGCTTTGTTATCAAGACCTGGGCATCTAGATTCTTTTTCAAAATCTGGTGGTGCATTCCCAAAATTTGCAGTGTCGTCGGGTTGCTTTTCTTTGTTTTGTTCTCGTTCTTGCTCCCGTTCTCTAGAGGCTTTAGTATTTTCCACCATGTTGGCATCTTCTTTTGTGATATCTGAAACTTCCTCTTCACTGGCATCATTATCACCTATATCTTTGGGGACCTCCTCCCCCTAAGCATTAGTTGATCTGACATTTACATTTTCTGGGAATTCCTGGTCACTTTGTTGTTGTTGTTCTTTAGCCTCATTGGCCTCGTCCGCTAGAACATTTTCCTCCATTGGAACATCTTTTAGAGGTGGGTGAGGTTTTTGGCCAAAATTTAACAATGCGGTTGCTTTTACTACTTCACCAAATGTGTTCTGAGGTGCTTGGTCACCCAGAGTTACCAAAGGCATTTTGAGCGTGACAATCGGGGGTACGGTTGATCACAAGGGTCTGGGTTCTCCAACCATCAGTTTCTCATTTGTGCTTTGCCTTGGTTCATCCTCGGTCTGTTGGACTGGGGTTTTCTCCTGCTCATGCTCCCTTTGTGTCTCTTCCTGGACCTCCTTCTCTTCAACAACCTCTTGTTACAAGACCTCTTCTTTCGCGGGGACTTTCTCCTTTTCTTGGGTGGCGATCTCCACTGCATGACGTACATCCTCATGAAGGTTCCTGAGCTCATCTACTTCAAAAATGTCATCAAATTTGTCATGTGGGGGAGAGGAATCATAAATATTTTCAAGTTTGGGAGAGTCTAAACTGACATCAAATGGGGCATATCTGGCATACCGGGGCTAGCGGCTATGCTTGGAGTGGGGGTCACCTTTTTCCTCTTCTTTCTCAGCAATGGGACCCTAGTTTGCAAAATACTAGTAGACTCTACCTCAGTGAAAGTCTGTCTTCTCATCATTGCAGACAAGGATGGGGATCCTGTTGGGCGAGTAGATGTCATGGGTGTCACAAGGAGACCAGAGGATATGTCTGTGCTTATATGCTGGCTAGCCAACCTTGCCAACTCCATTTGTTGTTGTAATTGTACCATTAAGGGGGTGGGGCCTTGGGGAGGTACCTTGGATGGTGCACCTTCTTTTTCTTTCCCCTTACTTGTGCTAGGTCCCGCAGTGGCAGAGGAAGTTGAAGTGGACCTTCAGACAATCGATCCCTTTCGGGTGCTTTTGGGACACACCTAGGCAAAATATTGGTGACTGGCCTTCAAAATTGGGTGGCATACTCCCTCAATGATCAAATCTTATGGGGTGGCCCAATCCATTGGAGGGAGATCCAACTTATCTAATCCATGCCCTTTGTATGCTGGGTCTTCTAATGGCCTGTCATCTAAAAATCCCTTCGTAAAAGTCCAAAGGTCTAGCACCTTCATGAGCCCCTTGGACATCCACGAATGTTGACAGGCCCAGAGGTCAAAAATATCTTGACAATCTGCCCAAAAGTCTTCAATATCTTCCTTGTGTGGTGGGGATGCCTGGGGAAGTGCCAAGGCAATCTTACCTACAGGATCATAATTTTTTCTTGGCATGGTGGAATTCCACCAGTCCTAGGATTTTCAACTTACTATCTGCCTCCCTTGCCAAAGGGAGGCTGCACATATAATTCCCACATGAAATTGGGAATGGGACGTTGATGACCTTCTTTAATGTGAAGAAGGTGTGCAGGTCTAGGATCTACCGATAAAACTCCAAAAGAATAATTCTATCCTCGTAATACCGAGGAAGAATATATGGTTTTTTGGATAAGTCAGTCACCCAAATGTAGGTGTGGTGCTAAAACTAAATAAAATAATGGCCATAAGTACTGACCATGTTCATCGCCTCCTGCAATAATCGGTATCCAGAATCCTGAGTAAGTGTTAGAATATTTTGGTAAATGAAAGCATCATTTACCCTACAGAAATTTAGGAAACTGAGTTCCCATTGGACCTAGGGATAATCGGTATCCAGAATCCCATGGTTTTAACTTTCCTGGCCCATTTCCAAGTTCACCTACTATTCCCAAACCCAGAAAAGCCAGTCTTTTTTGGGCCAATACCCATAGTAGGTATGATGTCATATATAACTTGGAACTCTGGATGACGCCCTTCAGCTATGTGTCCACATGATTGGTGATGATGGTTACCCAGTTGAAAGTTTAGTTGTGGGTGGTGATGCAGTAAATAAAGTAGTACATCGATGCCCAAAAATCTTGGGCATGGGGCAATCCAAAGATCTTGCATAGAAATATGATGCCCGCCTGAATGGGATCTTTGAAATCCCCGTGGGGAATTTCCAACTTCATCCTTTTATGGTCCCTCTTTGGGGACTTCAGCCACTAAGTGTTAAGGTATTTCCGAGAGATGAGAGAAGCTTCCTTGAACTCCTATAATGACTTGGCCCAGGTGAAGACAATGGACCCTTAGAATTGTGGAATCCCCAACCCTGAGGAAAAAGTTGTTGCATCCAGGGTGATGATTGTTGTTTGATATTGTAACGATTGGGGATTGGTGAGCAGAACTGTCTGAGTAGGTGCATTCTACAATGTTGCTAGTTAAAGTATCAATTCTGGTGATTGCATTGCATAGGGATAGTTTGTGGCCTTTATAATCCTATAAGCAGCCAAGTGAGTGGCCATATTGTCTCTGTCAACCTTTAATCAGTATATGGCTTGAATTAAGCCCTATATTTCAGCCCAAAGTCCAGGCTTTGTGTCTGTTATTTCCTATACTTTGGAGTTCACCTTGGACCCTATGAGAATGTCCTCCTTTGGTACCTGGAGGTCAGTGGAAACTTATCCAACATCTTTTTAGCCTTGGTTTTTGTGGCTGCTCAGGTGGAGGTAGTAGGTAGCTCTGGGCTATCAGGAGGAGTGATCACCTCAGACATCTTCGATCGCATAATCTGCAACCTACAAGATAGGAAAAATGTCAATACATGTTATAACAATAATAATTATGTGGACTACAAGGAAATCCTCATTCCAAACCTATTCAAAGATGTTAGCATATATCAAAATCCTGGAGTATTTTTTTTTAGATAAACATGAGATAGATTATGATACCCACCTGCGGGTTTTGAGGTATTAAACCAAGTGACACAAATGGAATGGGGACCCCAGGGGGTCTCAGCACTCAGAGTCTGGAAGAACTAACCATTTTCATGTTGACATGACCAGTAGGAAGCCGTACTTGGCTGACATGGGTTGTCATGTGACCACATGACAGGTGGCATAAATGTCAATAATGGTGACAAGTGGGCCAACATGAGGGAAATTAAATGCCAAATGGGATGGGGGTTTGAATGCCCAATCATTGGAAATTAATCCTGCCATTAAGATGAAATGACAAAGGAGAGAGAAAGTTGCCATAGCTCGAACCAGTGAGGTGCCAAGTTTGAACCATGGTGACTCCCTCTCAACAAGCTCAACAAAATGATTCAAAATGTAATGGAGTGTGAAGATCTTGCCATGGCGGGGGGGGTATACATGACATGATATAGAGAGCTGAAGCATATATACACCATTTACAGGATATTTACACTATGTATAGAACTAACAAAAACACCACAAGCTAACCTACGACAATGTACAATATATACACAAGATCACAACTGCACAGAGGGAAGAGAACCCTATAGCAGGGCCAACCCACCAATGAGAGGAAAACAAGGAGCAAACACAGAAAGCAGGAACGTGAACAAATGAAAACAAAAATAGACAAAGTGAGCACCACAAAAAAAAAGGAAGACAAAAAACTAGAAGGATGAAAGACAAAGGATAAAACAACAACCAACCTAGAAACACGAAGGACGCAAGGAAGACAAACACAAAAAATGCTCTATAATAGGTCCACCTTCAAACGATCACAAGAAAACACCGCAAATCACTCTCAATTAGCCACTAAGCACGGGGAGTAATTCATTGTTTAATCACCTTAATCACTTCAATATCGCTCTGAATGCTCTAAGTGTTTTAATCAGAGTAACTGTGAAAGTGACAGATAATTCACATTTATACCCCTAGGGTAAAAACCGGTTACACTTTTCTGACAACTCAAAAACCTCCAGACTCTAGGCCCGGGGATTCCATACGAACCTACCTTCTCGAGAGAGAAGACATCGTGGTGAAGAATCCTAGAGTCTGGAATCTAGCTCTAGAAAGAACAAACAAACTCCAGGATTGGGTCGCGGAGACACGAGGAAGCAAAACAAAAGAGGGACAACCCTCACAGGATAAAATCCCAGAGGGAAAACAAAGAAAACAAAAGAAAACAAGGGAAGAGAAAAAGGAAAAAGGGGGACCCAACATTTTGCCCACAAAATGTAGGGATGGTTATGCAGGGCATAACAATATGTTCCCCATCTTTCCTCTATTAAATCAATTTATGATGCAAGGACATATTCTTCTTGCATGGTAAGTACCTCAGAACTTACTTCATAACCCATGGGATAACACCATTTCTTTCTGGGTATGACTACTTCAAAACATACACAATCAGTTTCAACCATGAAACAGATTGTATCTTTCTAGGTTCCAACAATGTCTTCATGTATCCTATATCTCATTTTCATGTGTCTCTATAGGATTTTGATCATAGAAAACAACTCTCCATCAACCCAAGTAGCATTCTATCTCTTGTAACTCTGCGAAATTAGAATACTAGTAGGTATCCCAGATCTCCAACCACTAGGATGCAAGCCAGGAAATTTGTGCTGAATATAACTAAACATATGCATCAACAATGAACCAAACCTAAAGGTCTTAGTTCTATCCTTCTTTACTTGATTCACATTATCAAGGAATTATTGTGTGAGAACTTTGCATAGGTTATATTTTACATTCTCCATGCCATCATGATTAATCCAATAGATACTGAGTTCGGTCTACTACTGTAGTAGAATTTGTACCCAAGTATCATAGAAATCAATCTCACATCTTGCTGAAAGATGTCATTCACTTTTATTGCCTGTCTGTCCCATTTGGAATGAATTAGGGTTTCAACTTCTTTCTTTACACGTTTCTCTATAATAGGGATGACTTCAATATTGTCCAATCCAGTGATTTCATAGATTAGGTCACTACAAATCTTCATAAGTTGATCACCTATCCAAATAAACTGATCATTAACCCTACTTAATAGTATCTTAAACCACTCATCTTTATCGAATTTGCATAAGTCCAAAATTTTCATTATGCTCATATAATCAATGTGTTTGTATTCTTCTCTCATGATTCCATTATTAATCATATACTCAATCTCAGTTGACATATCATCAATTCCCAGTATATAATACTTACAATGTATGTAATCCCTAATATCTTCTACATGTAATACACTATATGGGGTTTGGGAAAATGCTCCCTCTAGATCCTCTTCACATGACTTCAATAGATGTTTCTTAAATTTATACCTAGGTCGATCTATAGCATCAAATATGATAGGTGCATCCATAGCTAGATGATGTAAATTTTTGGGATTAATGGGAAGTAGTACTGAGAGGGTAGAGGTGAATTAGTACCTCTAAAATTTTTAACACTTTTCACCTTTCTTCATTAGCAATCAATCTTTATTGTATTATCGACCAAATTTGATGTTCTTTCTTATGAATGTAGTATTAATTCATAAACTTAATTTTATGTAAAATTCATAGAAACATTCATGAAAGTAATAGACACATAACACAAGATATGATATCGCAGAAAACTCCTGTTAGGAAGTAAAAACTATGGTGGGGATGGCTCCCACAAAACTTTACTATCTGCAGAATGGAAGGGAGCCACTTATGAATTACAATTTGATCACTTATGATGATCTACCCTATTAGGAGTATTAATGTGGAGACCTATTAGGATCTACTCTGTTAAGAGCTTTAGCAACACTAATGTAGTGTGCACTCGGTTAAGAGATTTACAATAGGATTGTTAAATCCACCTTCCTTGGAAGGATTTCTTAAGTGTACCCCACTTTCTATAATGTGTACAATATGTTTGACCTGACTATATGCAATCTACAATTTCTGATTACAGATCCATTTAAGCTTACAGTATATGAATATCACCTATTGTGATTGATTAATACATTTTCATGCTTGCCAGTAACCTTTGTTCTTGTTCTTGAAAACTGATTTGATATTTGTCTGTGTTGCTGCATGAATTATCTTGTTAGATCCTTAGATACTCTTACTGGCTACAATCATTATCGAACAACATGTTCATAATTGATTGAGCATCTATTTATACAAGTTATGACCTATTCCAAAATCATGCATTACAATGTTAACTCTAGATCTAGGGTATACAACTTGACCTTGATCCTTTAGTTTGCATGTTTTAAATCAGTTAAACTGATAAAAATAATAATAATTACATTTCTTTTCCCTCACATAATGGATTTAAAACAAATCAAGAAGCTAAATATAAAACTTCAGTGATTTATATAACGTGGAAAGTTAGATCCACTTTTTGCGGGATGTAATTGACTGTCGGGTCTTGATCATCGGTGTGAACTGAAATTCTTTCAGAGTTCCTTCTTTGAAATTTTCATCAGGTTCCCTTCATCCGTCGGATTCCACTCATGAATGTTTCATCGGGTTGCATTGTAGGTTACTCATCGGGTTCCTTTGTCCTTTTTGTCATCAGGTAATAGTGAATAGTGTTGCATCGGGATGCTTTGTACTTGGAAATATCAGAAACCTTGGCATCGGGTAGTGTTGTGCCCTTGTCTATGTGTGTAGTAGAAATAGATGGTTTTTATCATGTTTTCCTTGCATATACTAATGGAAAAATATAATGTCTTCAATCTCCCCCTTTGATATTAGTATCAAAAACTGATATGTGAAAAATACTAAAGTGTTTATTATGTACACCATGTATATATCCTTGTCATTATATGACTCCCCCTAACTGTATGCATCAATATAGTATAAGTATATGTAAATGTATACTTGCCTTTGTACTATACATTCTCCTTTTTGTTCTTTCCTCTTTCTAATGACTGACTGTACATATAATTTCCTCCTTTCATTTCCTCCTTTTACTAACTGACTGTACCTATCATTTCCCTCTTTTTTGATAATCATGAACAAAAAGTGCAACTTATAAGTTGTCAAAAATGTTACAAAAATGTGCAACTTACAAAGTGTCAAGAATGTGGGAGTAACTTTTCTTGATATCTTCTATCATTTTCTCCCATTTTTCTTTGAGGATTTCCAACGCCATGTGCTCTAGTTCAATCTTGGCATGCATACCACAAATGTTGTCTAGGACATACATTTTTGGGGTGGTAATAACCATTTTGGCCTCTGTCATATGTTGTTGTAGTAATGTGAGAGTTGGTAAGAGTTGAGCTTGAATCTCATTCACCTCATCTTTGAACTTTGTTTCTCCAATCTATATATCCTATCTCAGCTTCCTAGCTTGCTTGAGCTGGTCTTGGTGCAATTTGAAAGCATCTTCATTGTTTGTGAGACCTTGTGCACTTTCTTGAAGATCAGCATCAATTTGTGCTATCTTATCCATATACTCTTTGGTTAGTTGATCCAATGTGCACAATTTTTGTATCAAGGCTATATCTTCTGAAATTATGGGGTCTATTGTGATTACCATTTCAGATAGCGTCACCTTTTGCAGTGCCACTTCTTGGCTTATCTTCTCTTCTAACTTGAATTCATATTTATTTTCAAGTCTAGCTTCCATAGCCTTTTCAGCATCTATATTCTGAGATGTGATAGGGTCGTTGAGAACCACTAATTGATCAAGTGTGGGAGTTATTTGATCAACGTTTGTATTAGGTATAGTATGTTGAAGGATTCCTCTTGCAACTTCAAGTACCTTTGCTTCCTTTGTGGCTTTTCTTAGTTTATCCTAGATTGCTTTCCTCTCACAAAGTCTAGCATACTTTTTCAACTCAGTAGGATCCAATGTTCTAGGATCACATACGGGAATCTCAATTATTTCATCTAGAGTTACTAGATTTTTATTCTTTCTCTTCTTCTTCCTTGAAATTTGAGTAGAAGCAGATGTAAGAACTACCATTGCTAGTTCATTTTTTTTCTTTGAGGCACTCAGTGAAGGCTTTGTAGATGAAACTTCTTATGCCTTTTTCTTGGGGTTCACCTATCGGTTAGGTGAAGACATCTCTTCATCAACCTTGGGTGTTTCAACAAATTTTTCTTTAGTTTTCTTTTGTGATTCATCTGTCATTGCTTCTTCATTCTTCTCCTTCTAATTTTCTTCCTCTACTTGTTTTTCTCCTTTATTCTAATCAGTAGACTTCTCTTGTTGATCATCGGTAATAGCTTGTTTTGCAGTTTTATCTTTTGATTCATCTAATGTATCTTTTATTTCTTCATCACCCATGTCTTTTGATATGCTTGTATATGCTGTAGTAGATTATTCATTTCCTTCTAGCAGATTGATGGCCTTCATCAATACTGGCATATTGTTTTATGTGCCCACTTGTGCTGCATCTATAGTTGTGTCCTGTTTGTCGATTTGATCTTGTTGAGCAGTGACATCTTCATCTTTTTGAATTTATCCTATAGGGACCAGTCCTATTATGTCAATGATGGAAGTGTCTAGACATGTCTCATCAGTACCATCCATGTCCTTATTCCCTTGTGTCTCCAATTCTTGTTGCCTTACTTTATCCTTAAGAGATACGAAAATTACATCATCATCCTTCTGTGGATCCTTATCAAAATCATAGTGAGTGATATCTTAAATGTCAAGATCATCCATCACTTTATCTAAGTCAATGGGCTCAGTATTCTCCACATTATCCAAAGCAATCTGCTATCGACTTGCTTTATCTTTCTTCTCCTTTTTATGAGGTGTCTCGGTGAGAAGTAATGGATTCTCACAACTTGTTGATTCTGCAGGTAGATCTAGAATTTGTCTCCATTTTGCATCTATCATGCTGTCAAGATCTAAGAACCTCCCCTGTAGTACCTTGTAGGCTCTTATCTTGGCCACAAACTTACTGGAATGATTTTTCATCATTTCTTTTATCTCTTCCATTTTGGATTCAGGAGGCATGAGTCTTACAAGTATCCTCTCCCTTGCTTCATTTTCAAAGTTCAAAGCATATGACCATCATGTTGATATTTTGTCACTCATTGGTTTGGGTATTTTTCTAGAAAAATAAACTGGTACATATTTGAAGTTGACCATAGCCCTGATTATTGCATCTTCTATTTTTTTTTTGTCCTCAAGCTCTAGTTTTACCCATTGTCTGATTTTCTTGTCAGTCATGGTACCTGTCGTAGCAATTCAATAAGCAATCTCATCAATTATTCTAGGTGTTAAGCTTTTCCTTTCTACTGCAGGCTCATCCTATTTTGAATCTTCAATGTCAGCTTTGGTCCTGACCAGTCTTCTCCTCCTTTTAGTAGGTGTCTACTTCTCTATTTGGTGCTTCCTCTTATAGTTCCTCACTTGACCTTTCTTGAGAGGTGTAGTATCTTTGTTTGTAGTTTGGCTCCTTTTCCTCTGTGTTGTTGTGGTCGTTAGTCTCTTGGTTGGAGGTGGAGGCACATTAGACTTTGTGGCCTCAGAATCTAATTCTTGCTCATCTTGGTCTTCACCAATGGCACCCTCTTCCTTGGTGTCCTCTATTTTTCTTTCTCCTCCTTATTTACCGACAACAACTTCTCAAGATTATTTACCATCTTGTTTTTCTTGTTGATAGTCTTCTTTATGACTCGACATGTTTTTATCTTAGACTTTTCCTCTTCATATGTTCCAAATCTTGGTTGCTTACTGTCAAGTGTTTCATTCAACAATGCATCAATTGGATTTGTTGCTTCATCTATGTTAATCTCATAGTCAAGAGGTGGTAACCAGGCTTTCCTTGGTACATCTAGTTTAATGTGAGTGAAATTTGAATCCACCATAAAATATATTTCATCCCTATTCTTTTCAATTAATTGTTCATGGATTCTCACTCTCTCCATCATCTTTTCCTTAAAGTCAATGAAGTATTCAGTCATCACTGGATCAAATTTGTCACCTAGTGACTTGATAAGGTCACTTATCTGCAATGTGACTGGCTTGGTAGTGTCCCACTTCACTTTTCCAACTGACAGAAAGTATTCTTGAAAATAAAAGAATATACACATTATAAGTGAGTCAACTTACATGTGTTTCTCTTGGAAGACCTGATTGTTGTCATATTCTCATCAAGTTGCTTTAGTAAGATCTCACATAGATCCATATATATTCCCTTCATGACAATCTTGTAAGATGTGCTTACTGTTGTTGATGCTATGTTGTTTAGCGTATTAGCTTGAAAGATTATGTAACCTATCACACATGCACCAAACCTCAGTTCCTCATTGGTGATGGTGTTCACCTTAAGTCCTCGATTATCCCATACAACATTGGTGAGTTTTTCAACTTTTGGTCTCGAGGGATGCTTGTGTTCCTTTGGTTTGTTGGTTATAGGGTAACCGGTTATAGCATGTAACACATCCTTTGTAATCTACTTGGGTTCGTCCAACCATAGTTTTTGATTGTACATTCTGCTTAGTACCAACCTAATCCAGTTGGTTTTGAAAACCCTTAGGAAATATATGAAATTTTTTATCCCTTTTACTTGTAGGTGCTTGTGTTCTTCCTTTAGGTTCCTTTGTTCATCACATAGATTCTTATAAGCTTGATCTATCTCAAGATCACCAATCTCAGTGATCTTGCATTGAATATACGATCTAACATATTCTATTAGCAAAACCCAAGGTGGAATTTGTGAAAATGCGCTAGAATCATCGGGTTGCGATGAAATCTTTTGGCATATCTTGTATTTAGGTTCCACACAAGTGCTATTCTTGGTCAACTTAATGACATTCTTCTTATTACTCTTCAATTTTACTATTCTTGAAGTGGTTTCCATTGTGTTTCAAATTTAGGGCTTTCTCAAAAATAATAACAAAGTTCTTTGGTATGCTTGGTACTTTCTTCGATCCATGTATCTTTTTAGTAAACAGATTGGAGTGGGTTGGATCGAGTTGAGGACACTCTGCTAAATGCTCTCTTTTTTCTCTATTTTCACTCTACTCTATTTTCTCAATTCACGTGTGAAAAATGAAGTGCTTACATTGAGTATTTATAGACTTTTGCCCTAAGTCTATCATAAATTATCAACAACTCATCACGTCATGAAGATGGAGTTCATTGGGAAGACTCTCAAATACCATTCTCGGTGTTGAAAGGATGCTCGAGATAGTTGTTAAGATTGTTACTTTCATCGATGGATCTTGGTGTAGTGTCAAGACAACATTGTAACTTTGCTTCCTTACCGACGGTTGTCAGGTTACATTAGTGACTTAGCCTTTTTATGTGTTACCGATGATTCTCAGAAAGTCTAGACAGCTCATCCTTTTATGTTCATCGACAATTTTCAGTGTGCATTTACTGGCGGGTTTGTTTTCTCATAATTGTAACAAGTAACATAATATGCATCTTTATTCATGTAGATTTTGACTATCTATCAATTTGTATAATGGAACTGATGAAAAATATGACTTGGTGTAGCACAGTTCCATACTTGTTCATCTTTTAGGTAGGGGTGGTGATGTCACTAGATCCATGGGATGAGGTGTCACCTACTGCATTGCTTGGTCCAGCTTCCTCAATGGTTGAAGCTTTTCTCCATATTTGCTTTCTCATTTTCTTGATGTCTTCAATGGTGTTACCATTTGTAAAAGTGGTGGTTTCTATTATTCGGTCTTTGTAGTCCTTCTTTAGATGTCCAACCTTATGACATTGTAAACATGCCATTATGGGGTTGGTCCAGCATCTAGACCTTTTGGTCCATGTTTCAATGCTGTTTGCAGCAATGTGACCATATCTACCACATGTTGTGTAGTTTATCCATGTATTATAGTCCCAAACATATGAATTACCGACTCTGCTCGGTTTATATGCATTTTCTTGATTTTTGGGTTTCAATGCTTCAATTTTCTTCTTCCTGCATTCAAGAGATGTGTAACCATGCATTTTTCAGGTGGGACAATACTTGTCCATATGGGTTTCCTTCTTTGGTTCTTTCACCTTTTGATTTACATTCATATGCTTTATGTCCTTTCTTTCAACAATTATAACAATGTCCTATGAATGTAAATGTGGATTCAGGAATACCTTTTTATTTGCTCCTACAGACATTTGAGGTGTGGCCTTGCTTTCCATAGTGATTTCATGTCATCTTCCTTGGTCTAGGATTGATGTAGGCATCTTTTGGATCAACTTAATTTGATGACTCTCCATGCTCGGTGTACCCTAGTCCAGTGTTGGTATTGGGTCTTCTTTGTGCATTCAAGAATTCATCCATCCTTTTTGTACTATCTTTAGCTCTCTTAATCATGTCATTATGTTGTCATTGAATTCTAACCTCATGCTTTAGTTTTTCATTCTCTTCTCTTAGTTCTCTGATAATCTGTATTCTTTCAATGAGTTCCACATTCATTTTGTTTGCTTCTTGACTCAAAAGAATAATTTGATTTGTAACCTCATGGTGATGCTCTGTAAGTCTTTGTATCTCAGACTTCTTTTCTTGTAGCTTTTCTATGATATGTCTTCTATCATCAATAGCTAGTGTTCTTTCTTTTTCATCTTTCCTAGCATTGTTCATGACATCAATCATTCTTACCATCTGTGTCTCTTGACCGATTTGTAGAGATTTGACCTGTCTAGCCAAATGTAGATTGATTTTAGTTAGGCTTGTGATGCTTTCTAATGATTTATCTGATGCCTTACTTGTATTTTCTCCTGAAGACTCAAAGAAATCTAGAATCTCTTCCTTGTGATAATCTGTCTCATTACTGCGAGATGCCATACTCTTTCTTTCATCAGGCAACTGTCTCATGTTGATTTTGGCTTCTTTATACTGTTCATAGAACATATGAATTTCAAGCTTTTTATTCTCAATATTTTTATCAAGTTTGTACTTCTCCATTGTATGATATTTTCTCTTTATCTTTTAAGATTTCTAGGAAGATACTCAGCTCCGATACCAGTTGTTGGGATTAATGGGAAGTAGTACTCAGAGGGGAGGGGTGAATCAGTACCTCTAAAACTTTTAACACTTTTCACCTTTCTTCATTAGTAATCAATCATTATTGTATTATCGATCAAATTTGATGCTCTTTCTTATGCATGTAGTATTAATTCATAAACTTAATTGTATGCAACATTCATAGAAACATCCATGAAAGTAATATACACATGACACACGATATGATATCGCAGAAAACTCCTGTTAGGAAGTAAAAACTGTGGTGGGGATGGCACCCACATAACCACACTATCTATAGAATGGAAGGGAGTCGGTTAAGGATAAATTTGATCACTTCTGATGATCTACCTTGTTAGGAGTATTAATGTGGAGACCTATTAGGATCTACTTTGTTAAGAGATTTAGCAACATTGATGTAGTGTGCACTCAGTTAAGAGATTTATAATAGGATTTTTAAATCCACCTTCTTTAAAAGGATTTCTTAACTATACCCCACTTGTTAGAATGTGTACAATATGTTTGACCTGACTGTATGCAATCTATAATTGCTGATTACAGATCCATTAAAGATTACAGTATATGAATATCATCAATAGTGATTGATTAATACCTTTTCCTACTTGTTAGTAGCCTTTGTTCTTGTTCTTGAAAACTAATTTGATCTTTGTCTTTGTTGCTGCACGAATTCTCTTGTCTAATCCTTAGATTCTCTATGTGGCTACAATAAGCATCAAACAACATGTTCATAATTGATTAAGCATCTATTTATACAAGTTTTTGACCTATTCTAGAATCACACATTACAATGTTAACTCTAGACCCAAGGTATACAACTTGACCTTGATCCTTTAGTTTGCATGTATTAAATCAGTTAAACTGATAAAAACAATAATAATTACATTGCTTTTCCCTCACATAATGGATTTAAAACAAATCTAGAAGCTAAATATAAAACTTCAGTGATTTATCTGACGTGGAAAGTAAACTCCAATTTTTGTGAGATGTAACTAACTGTTGGTTCTTGATTGTCGGTGTGAACTAAAAGTCTATTGGATTTCCTTCTTTGAATTGTTCATCTGGTTCCCTTCATCTATCGGGTTCCACTCTTGACTATTTCGTTGGGTTGCACTGTTGGTTACTCGTCAGGTTCCTTTGTCCTTTTTATCATGGGTAACACTAAATAGTGTTGCATCGGGATGATTTGTACTTGGAAATATCAGTAACCTTAGCCTCGGGTAGTGCTATGTCCTTTTCTATCAGTGTAGTATAAACCAATGGTGTTTATCATGTTTTTCCTTTCATATACTAATGGCAAAATATAATGTCTTCAGTAAATACCTTTCTTTCGCCGAATTCTGAGTTTATCCTTCAATCGATCATGCACGACCAATGTAGAATAGTTTGAATTTATCTGCTCTTTGATCTCCTTAGCTTTCTCTTCATCAAATGGTAAAGAGATAGGTAATCAAATGGTGCTTTATACAAGTTTAAGTCATAAATTTCACTTTTAACCAAAACTATTCAGTAGGCTATTAGATATCATGAACAAAATATATGCGTCAGCTGATGTTGCGCTCTTAGATGTATATTTCATGATGTCACCCAAGTTTATACCCAAGCTTGCTCAAGCTCAATCCATGAATTTTGGGACAGGATATATTCTGATGTCTGTATCCAATGCTCCCCCTAAGGCCATGATTGGCCAATTAAGTAGATCATGTTTTTCTACTATCATGCGAAGATCTAGTAGCATCTACTGACCCTCCCTAAATTGATTTCTCACTTGTTTCTTTGATCTTTCATATCGTACCACTGTTTCTATCTTTTTCCTTCTTAAAACAACTTTCAAAATCATTCTTTAAATCTGAAACACTCTTGCCAGTATCATTTGCATTATTTTGTGAATTCATAGGAGGTGGTATTCTTCTATTGTCTGATCCATTATACCTATAAAACTTTTCTATATGTCATGGATTATTGCATTTGTAACATATAGGAGGTCTTGTTTTCTGATTAACTTGCAGCTTATAGTACTTTGAAATTTGTCCAGTGTTATTACATTTGTAGCATGTGGGTTTCACTGTACATTGTCTTTTATTGTCTTGTCTATATCTTGATTGATTACGTTTTCTGCATTCTGCTTTCTTGTGCCCATATACATTATAGTTAAAACAATAGCCAGAAAAGGTTCTAAAAGGGACATTACCTCTACAATCTCTCTTCATGTGTCCAAATCTATTGCAACCAAAGGATCTACCTCTGAAGGGTCTGATCTGCTCTTTGGGTTCTTCAATAGAAGGTTTCACAACATCAATCTTCTCATTTGATTTCTCTTCCTGGTTCTTTGAACATTCATCTTCATTGAAGCCAATACCAATCATATCACCTTTAGGTTTTTGTTTGTCTCTTTGTTCATCAATCAAATCACTACTGGTGTGAAGTTTCTCAATGTGTTTCTTTGCTTCAACAAGTTCACCTTTTATAATATGATTGTATTTTTCCATTTCCAGATACTTATTCTTGTAGTTGTCAGCTTCATTCTTCATTTGATCTAATGTAATATATAAATCTTCTTCAATTTTCTTCTTAGCATCTTTTTGTACCTGTATTTCTTTAGCCATAGTCTCATTTTCAAGTTTCAGAGTTTCATTCTCTTCTTTTAGTTGCTTCACCTGATTTGAACTATCTTCATCTGAATCCTCTTTTATCTGAACCACAAGATCTTGTCTTTGATTTCTGGAAATCTCAAGTTGTTCTTTGAGTTTCTTTATAAATTTCTCAACTCTTCGCATGTTGAATCTCAACTCTCTATTTTCTGCTTTTGCTTTATCGAGGTCTTTAAGTGCAACAACAAATTTTTCTTGTAAACTGTCCAAATCCATTCTGAACTCCCTCAAGTTGTTAGACTTTCTGACTAAGGGCCAAAATCTCTGATACCAATTGTTAGGATGTGATAATACTGAGAGGGAGGTGAATTAGTATTATAGCACTTAATTATATTCTTCAACCACTTAAATATTAACCATAAACTTGCAATAAAGAAAAGAACATAAGAAAATGACATAGTAGTCATAACACCATTTTTTTTTTAGGAAACCCTAGCCAAGGAAAAACCCCACTGGGGATGGTACCAATAAGCCTGTACTAAAGTATAATGTCCCTATTAGGAGACCTAGCCTTGTTAGGAGCTAAATATTACATAACACATTTCCTTGTTAAAGGAATTAAAATTCTGTTAAAGGTTCACAACACCTTGTTAGGGGCCAACTGAGCTTACATCTCTTACAAAATAATTCAGGTTTACAAAGTTTTCTTGGTCATGAACAAAACAAGCAACATTTGTGCTTAGATAGTTACTTTATAGTTCTTCAATGATCTTTGTCATTCTCTGCTCTACTATTCACACAATCATTCATCCAGCTCACCATAATTATCAACCAACCAACATTTATCTTTATCAAAAAGATCTTACATATATATCTCACAACTTTACAAAGTTGGCTCTCAATATGAATATTACAAATATTACAAAGTCAGCCTTCAATACAAAATACATTTAATATAGTAAATATAAAATGCATAGTCGGGACTCTTTCATAGTCAATGTGGAAGTTATCAACAACCAAAATACAACTTCAATTTTCTGGAGTCCAAGGCATACTCCCTCAATCTTCGCTACTGTCCAACTTCTTTGTATCATTATTCTGTTGCAGTCTATCTGCCTTCAATTATTTCTAACTCACTGTAGACTTAACCAAAACAAAATCAATCTTAGGTGGAGGTCATACATACCCCATACTATCTTCCTCTAAGCTCTCTTTCCCTAAATCATCAATCTTGATCTTTGACATCCAAAATACTTATGTATCTCTGCTTCTATACTTAGTCAATTTCTAAATGAGAAAAACTTATCTTTACAGGAATTGATCTGAAACCCAGATGTGTTTCCATAAATGAAAACCAAAAAGTGAATCACATTACACAAAATTGATCACTTGCCAAAAAATTAGTCAAAACTACATTTGAAAAATTTCGGTGCAAAGGTGTGGGTCCAAATTCTAGGCCATTTCAACGTGATCACTTTTTTTGCATGAAAATAGAACTTCAAATCACATGGATGCACAACTAGAGTTCATTTTGAAATGATTAAAGGTCTTCTATCAATTCCCACCTCGAAGAGAACCCCAGATGAAGATTCCAAGGGAGAACTCAGAGATCAAGAAGAAGACTATACTTATAAACAAGAAAGTGTTAGAATGAATTTAGAATAACTGAGAGGGGGGTGAATAAGTTATCCTCAGGTCTAGATGTGCCCATTTAAACTTTATACCAATTTGAAAAACTCATATCTGCTCAGCAGCAATAACATAAAACAACATATATATGCAGTCTAATGTTTAGATGTAATCAGCATGTAGAAAATTAACAGTAAAACTCAATATAAACATTCACACAAGTTGACACCAGAATTTTAATGTGGAAACCCAAAATGGGAAAAACCACCAATAAAATGCTATCAAATTTTCACTCTTCTGAAGTGAGCTCTGTTAGGAGCCAACCCTGTTAAAGGTTACAAAACACGCTGGTAAATGTGACCTAGTTAAAGGATTTAATCACCTTGTTAGGAGTGGCCTTGTTACAGGACTTAGAACATTCCACCTGAATGTCACCTTGTGAAAGGATTTATGAAATGACTGTTAGGTCAACTTGGTTAAAGGATTTTGACTGATACAATGGTTAGAAAGTAATCAGTAGGTGTGATCTGCTCCATACAACTTACTTTACAAATCCAGATCTAATTCAGCTCTAAGGCTAATTCACTGAGAGGCGTCCATTCTCATTTCAATCTTCATATCTGCTTGGAAATATTTCAAGTAATCACTCATGCAGTTCTCTTCTTCTCTATTAAACCTTTTCTGCTAGATCATGCCAATCAGTCAATTAACTATGCAATCCTCTTTCATACTATTGATACATTTTGAATAACCTCATGAGGTAATCTTATACCTCTTCATCTAGGTTAGATAAATCTTTTTCCGCTTAATCAAGATCGTAGATCTTTGGTTAGGTCAGATCCAATGGATCTTTCCATCTTTACATTTAATTTACTTCTCCAATGCAATCATAAATTAAATCTTTGATCCTTGCATTAATTAGGGTTACCCATGCATTTACATAGTGTGGATCAATCGTGCTTATCCTTAAGTAACTTTACATATCCCAATAAAATAAATTATGTCAGCCAGAGATCTCAAATCTCAACAATTACCAAAATACTATTGCTCAGCCAACATTGTGTTCCTCGGCAATTTACTGGTGCTTGGTCATCACTGACTTCACTCGGCATAGACTAGCGCTCAACACAAACTATTCACAGTAAACTGTCATCAAAAGATAAACAACTCATTACTTTGCCAATGTTCCAACTGATCAAGCACCCTTGTGATTTCTCATAACTCAACCATTCCACTTGGTCTTCTTGTTAAATCTCTCTCATCAATTAATAGATATAGTACTCAAACAGATAGCAATAGTCTCACCAGTTAAGGTTTGACATCAATGACAAAACAATAATTGTTTCCATTGTAGCTTTCCAACAATCTCCCTCTTTGGCATTGATGGAAACACTAAACAATAAAACAATAATTTTCAACCATAGTTACCATACAATCCAAAAAATCTTCCCATGTTCCTTGTTATGAACAAATTTTTTATTAATGTCTTTAGCTTCATTCTGATTCTCATCTTGTAAAACTTTTCTCCCTTTGTGTCTGTAATAACATTGAAAATTTTTCAGTGTCTGTTCATCTGTAGACTCCCTCTTTCATTAATCTCTCCCTATTGGACACCAATCTATTTTTTCAGTAATCTCTCCTCTTTATCTTCTTGCTATAATCTCTCCCTCTTTGACAAAGATGCCAAAGACATTGACATCTTCTTCATGCAGATTCCTTTGTTCTAAACTTTGTATCATGTTGTTCCTGCCATCTTGCCTATGAATGATCCTCTTTTATGTCATTTTCTGTCTTTCACAGCTTTAGGCAGCATCCTAAAGTGTGACTACATGTGCATCAATGTGTCAAATATTATGAATATAACATTTGATGCAACAAAATCATTTTGAACTAATTAGCCCCAGTTAGGGGAATCACCCCTAATTTACTTCACAGATACTCATGAGCATCCTTGGGTAGTGCCTTTTTAAATATGTCTGCTAACTATTTCTTAGTGTTCACATATTCCAGTCTCACTTCCTTCTTCTGAACTAGATCCCTCAAGTAATGATACTTGATAGCTATATGCTTTGTCTTAGAGTGCATTACAGGGTTCTTAGAAATATTAATGGCACTTGTGTTATCACAATATATGACAACTGGTTTTGCGATCTCTTCTTTCTTACCTTTCAATAGTATCTTCAACCACACAATATTACAACAATTAACTATTGCTACTACATACTTGGCTTTAGCTATATATTGTGAGGTGCAATTATGTTTCTTTCTTGTCCATGCAACTAATATTTTTCCCAGAAGAAATGCTCCTCCTGTGGTGCTTTTTCTTTCATCCACATTTCCAGCCCAATCAGAATCAATATAAACTCTGAGCTCAAACTTATCATTCTTTTTGTAATATAGACCATATCCATTTGTTCCTTTCAAATATCTCAGAATCCTTTCCCTTTAACAAGACATGGTGCATAATTACCAAATGTAACATAACCGCCATTGCACTGATCTAGTGTCTCAAATTTATCTTTATCACCATTCATGTGATTTGAACAACCACTGCCAATAATCCAACGATCGCTTTTACTCATATAAGAAATTAGTGCAGTTTTCTCATCATCATCAGAATCATCTTTCATAGCAACATACACAAATTCTATATCATTTTCATCAAAATTGTTAGAATCATTGTCAGAAGCTTCTTCAGCTATATAACAAGATTTCTTACCTTTGTCTTTGTAATCCTTATACCTTCTAAAGTCTTGGTCATCCTTTCTATTAAATTGATTAGATTTCCACAATCCATTGAATTTGAGCTTTGATTTTTGGTTTTTGATTGTGTATGTTTTTAAGCATCAACGTTTCGGATCACACTCTATGATCCATCATCACAGAGTGTGATCCAAAATGTTGATGCTCAAAAACATACACAATTAAAAACCAGAAATCAAAGCTCAAACATCCTTTCTATCTTTGTACTTGTTGTCCCTTCCTTCATATTTATCATTCTTATCAGCACATCTAGCAGCAATACGACCAACTTTGTTACATGAAAAACATATGATAGGAAGTTTACCTTTGAATTTTCCTTTTCCTCTAGATAGTCTTTTTTCTATGAGTGCTTCAAGTTCTTCCAGATCATCATCTGTGGTGTCGATGTCATTGTTCACACATTTCTTTCCTTTCTTTGATTTGTTAAGGACCAACTAGAATTTGAATGCAGATTCAACAGCTTGTGGAGTGTAGTTATCAAAATTTGACATCTCAAATGTAGTAATTCTGCCTACCAGACTTTATAAAGTCAAATTAATGTTAGGAGTACATCTTAATTCTTGAATTGCAGAGACTCTAATAGCATATACAAGAAGAAGAGTCCTTAATACATTTCTCATAATAGTGTTATCATCAATGGTTCCCTTAGCTCCTCTAATAGCATTTACCACTTCCTTTATCCTACCATAATATTGAACTATATTTTCTCCTTCTTGCAATTTCATTTCATCAAACTTACCTTTAAAGCTTTCAGATTTGGCTCTCAGTACATGTGTATCACCTCCATAGATGGTTTCTAGGGTATCCCACATTTGCTTTGCAGTTTTGCAATCCTTTATGTCTTCAAACTCATGAGAGTTCAACGATGATGCAATCTCCAACATTGCTTGATTGTGTTCCTTATTTTCTCTTAACTGTGCAGTTGTGGCAAGCGCAGTGGGAGCTACATAAGCATTTTCAACATAGTGTTTAGCTGAATCACCAATACTAGCCAGATGCAACTTCATCAAACTTTTCCATGTGGGGAAGTTATCTTTGTTTAGCTTTGGTAGCTCCTTATACATCTTGATCTTTTTCTCCAAGTACCTTCAAGCTATTTTCAAAAGACCAAAGATCTGATACCAATTGTTAGAATGCATTTAGAATAAATGAGAGGGCGGGGGGGGGGGGGGGGGTGAATTAGTTATCCTTAGGTCTAGATGTGCCCATTAAAACTTTATACAAATTTGAATAACTCAGATCTGCTCGGAAGCAATAACATAAAACAATATATATATGCAGTCTACTATTTAGATGTAATCAGCATGTAGAAACTTACCAGTAAAACTCAACACAAACATTCACACAAGTTGACACCAGAATTTTAACGTGGAAACCCAATATGGGAAAAACCACCAATAACATGCTATCAACTTTTCATTCTTTTGAAGTGAGCTTTGTTAGGAGGCAACCCTATTAATGGTTACAAAACACACTGCTAAATGTGACCTGGTTAAAGGATTTAATCACCATGTAATGAGTGTCCTTGTTAGAGGACTTAGAACAGTCCACCTAAATGTCACCTTGCTAAAGGATTTATACAATGATTGTTAGGTCAACCTAGTTAAAGGATTTTGACTGATACAATGGTTAGAAAGTAATCAGTAGGTGTGATCTGATACATATAGCTTACTTTGAAAATCCAGATCCAATTTAGCTCTAATGATAATTCACTGAGTGACCTCCATTCTCATTTTAATCTTCAGATCATCTTGGAAATATGTCAAGCAATCACTCATGCAGTTCTCTACTTCTCTGTTCAGCCTTTTCTGTTAGATCATGCCAATCAGTCAATTAACTATGCAATCCTCTTGCATACTCTTGATACATTTTGAATAACCTCCTGAGGTTATCTTATACCTCTTCATCTAGGTTAGATACATCTTTTGCTGCTTAATCAAGATTGTAGATCTTAGGTTAGGTCAGATCCAATGGATCTTTCCATATTTACATTTAATTTACTTCTCCAATGCAATCACAAATTAAATCTTTGATCCATGCATTAATTATAGTTACCCGTGCATTTACATAGTGTGGATCAATAGTGCTTGTCCTTAATTAACTTTACATATCCCAATAAAATCAATTATGTCATCCATAGATCTCATATCTCCATAATTACCAAAATACTGTTGCTCGACCAACACTGTGTTCCTTGGCAATTTATTGGAGCTCGGTCGTCACTGACTTCACTCGGCATATACTGGCGCTCGATACAAACTGTTCTCAGTAAAATGTCATCGAAAGATAAATAACTCATTACTTTGCCAATGTGCCAACTAATCAAGTACCCTTTTGATTTCTCATAACTCAACCATTCCACTTGGTCTTCTTGTTAAATATGCTTCATCAATTAATAGATATAGTACTCAAACAGATAGCAATAGTCTCACCAGTTAAGGTTTGACATCAATGAAAAAACAACAATTGTTTCCATTGTAGCTTTCCAACAATATTTCCAACAGAAAACTCCAGCTCCTCTCCTTCTTTCCTAATGAGTTTGACCTATTTTTAGGGGAAATCTGATTATAAGAAAATCAAGGATACATGCAAGTAGTTTAGTATCAGTTTAGAAATTGTTTTATTTAACAAGCTTTAGTTTTAGTTGGTTTTCAGTGTTTTTAGAGCCTTTGATGCCCTACTTTCGAGGTTCAGAGTTTGTAGATCAAAGCAATATATATTATAATCAAAATAATGCAGTACGGTTGGATTATTGATGCAATAAAGATATATAATTGGTGCTTCATTCATGACGTGATTTTTTTCTGCTATCTATGTGAAATTGATGAATGTGTGTATTCTTATTCATTCTTTTCAAAGAGCTCATTGTGTTTGTTGTTTCTCGAATCTGCGATTCGTTAAATTGGATTTTTTTTGTTGTTCATCTACCTTGCTGTGATGAATGTATGGGAAATATCATCTTTTGGGCTCAACGATAAATCTGTCTCATGTGTGTGCACATCTTGGTGGCTTCATGATTTGATAGATTTTGAAAATATTGCATGCGTAAATACGTTTCCTCTCTTAGAAATGATTACATCCATTGATATATAATTGCGACGTGGTCTGATTTATATCTAGTGGGTTTGTTCCAAATCTCTCTATCATTCTATTCGCAAGGAAGGATCAATAATGGTCTATGTCCGTTAGGATTTCATTTTCAGCAATTTTCTTCATCATTATTACCCTACTCTTTTAAATTTTTGTCATAAATCTAAAAGCAATCGGAACCATCTTTAGTTTTAAAACACCAATTTGCATCATTAGTAAAACTACATTCTTTGATAAATCAGAAAATACCAAAAAAAGTACTAAAGTTGTTTTGTAGTTTGACATCTTGAAAGTACCAGCAAAGGCCTCCTCATGAAAATTCACATTTATCTTCAACTGAGTTACCAAGCAGGTTTTACCTCAACCCTGGAGAACCTTAGCAATAACTTCGTTATTCTATAAAGAGAGGAAATCAAATCTCGAGATCCTAGGAATTGACTTGTGTAAAAACAACGCTCAACAGTAACTATAGAAGTCAAGTTAATGAAATAAACATACCTTTTTTATGGTTACTACCAATTATGCAAATGTTTTGGACATAAAGCATATCATTGTAGATCTAGAGTGGCTACAAAGGACACAAGACAAAGAAATATCAATTTCTTTAATTGTAATCAGAATGGACACATTGCCAAATACCATAGAAGAAAAAAATTGAAGCATGATACATAAGAAAAAAGGAACTAGCTTATTTACATAGAAGAAGTTAAAAAGGAAATGCACAAGATATGGAAAATAAAAGAAGATACCTTAGACAACGTGGCTGCACCTAGCTCTAGTGTAGAGAACATCTGTGGAAAATAATTCTATATGCTTTGGCTTAGGGGGAGATATAAAGAAGATCGTTTTCCCCTGCCAAAGAAAGTGGTGTTGTTATCACAACATAATATCTTTTGCAATTTGACAGGACATAGTTATTGTTGAAATCTGCAGTATCAAATATTAATTTGTGGAATTTTGTAGAACAAAGGAAAGTTATGTTGTACAGATAGATAAAATGGTTTTAACAAATTTTTTAGATGATTTGATGTTTTGGTGGCAAAACCCTAAGTACGTTTAAAATCTATTGAAAAAGGTTTTTGGTTATCATTTTCATTTCTGCTAGTTGGTGAATATTGAAGCACAAAAAAGCTTTGGAGATGAAGTGATAAATTGTGAAAAATGTATTTAGAATTTTTCTCATGCACCTAGTTAAACTTGTAAGTTACAAAGATGAATCATGTTAGAAATTTGAAAATTTTAAGCAAGAACCTGTGAAAAATTTGTCGATAGTTGTATTTTTGGCACTACTTGCTAAGGTTGTGTGTATAGAGGATATATATAAATTTGTGGAAGTATAATAAGATGAATATGACAATGAGAAGATAATAGATCTTAAAAATTCAGTATCTAGAGACAAATTGATGATGATTTCTTGTCTAGGGCATAAAGGATAGAATGTGTGGTATGAATTCCTCATGGTAATCGATGAAGAAATTATATGAATTGTATTGAGAAGAGTTTATGAAAATCAAATTAATTGTATTAAGAAGACAAACCTCATCAAATAACCAAAGATGCATCAAGGCGATAGTAGATCTTTTCTCAGTCGATTTTGTACTGATTACGAATTTAGTGAAAAATAAAGAAGTTATAGCTTTAAACGGTATAATAGGAGATTGGAGGGCATTTCTGATTGACATAATTACAAACCCATTGGTAAAGTATGCAGCTTTTGGTATAACCTAAAAAATCTACTTCCAAAAAAGGGAAGGTTCCACTTCAGCTATTGTTGTGTATGTTGCTCACCAGATGGTCAAACAAGGAATGAAATGTGATCTATGTGGGTTATTGTGATTGTAATTTTTGCATAACTTAATGTTGACCAAGAAAGAAGGATGTTATTTTTTGTTTGGATCCTTAGCTATCTATTTGGTATTCTATTTTAAATGAGATCCCTTCCATTAAAGGAGAATGTTGTGTGGGAAGAAGGTGTATCCATAGGAAAAAGATGTTTTTTACTACTTAAACAATTTGGACAACAAGGATAGTGCATGCAAAAACTAGTTTGATGAGCTCCAAAAATAGCTAATTATTGGATTAAAAATCCTTAAAGACTATGTAAAAGGATACAAATATGGCATCATATTCCTTACGGACACAGATTATTTCTTCATAGAAGCCATTCAACCAAGGAAATACAAACTAAAAGAAATTGGATATGAAATTACCATGAGAGAATGTGTATTGAATGTAGAAGAACTACTTAAGTGTTATGTGGATGTCATGGATTTGATAGAGGATAAGTCTGGTATGTATAAAGATTTGACTGGAACTATTACATTGGTTGGTGTTGCTCTAAAATAATCTGCCTCCGAAAAGAAAAGATTCAAGAAAACTATTGAGGTCGCCTCCTAATCTGTATCAAACAAGAATAAGAAGACAAAAAAACAAGAAGGAAATAGGAGTTGTCATTGACTTGGATGAACCTAAACAAACTACAAATGAAGTTGACGAACAATAAGAATTCAATACTGCTCTGAAATAATAGAAACCCAATGTATTGTAGAGATTCTTTTGATATTTGTCTTCTAAATATTACATAGTGATGTTCCTTTCTCTGGTAAATTCTTGTGAATTTATGACTCTATCTTCCTAAGAAACACCTACTATTTTCTAATACAAATTTTTTCTTAATGATCCTCGGTGTTTGAGAAATTTAAAATGTATAACTAACAAAAAGAAATTTGTTGCATAGAATCTTTTTGTTACATAGCTCATTAAAGGGTATGGAGAGCT
>MU226674.1:581047-616677 GCA_018584345.1 Thuja plicata
GTCTCCTTCACCACACACTGCACGTACTCCATGCTTCCTATATCACATTCACTTACAGTCCCCTCTTTGCCTACCACTGATTCTATTTCCTCTCGCATTTTCTTGACCACACTCGGGTTTCGAAGAAGGACACTCATTGCCCAATCTAACGTAGTAGACGTTGTTTCAATTCCAGCAATGAAGATATCCTGTAAAATGTATACGGCTTTGTTAGATCAATTCACAACCACCCACAAAATTGAATGAAATGGTTTTTGGGATTTTCATTATAAACGAAAAGTAGATAGATACATACAAAAACAATGGCTTCAATATTTTGCCGTGTGATTGCCCTTCCATCGAGGCTATCCATTTCTAAGAGCATATCAATGATGCCTTTAGTCGCACCCTTCTACTCCTACAAATTCATCCCGCGGTGCTGGTTTTCCTCTATTATCTTCTTAATCAAATGGCTGAAGGAATTATGTAGATTTTCCATTCGCCGCTTCACGCCTTGCAAGTCCATCCAATCTAAGGAAGGAATGAAGTCCCTGATATTGATAAGTCCTGTTGTTTCTGCCATCTCTACAGCAAGCTTCTTTATCTCTCTCACAACAACACTCTGAGAAGAAAATTTGGTACCGGAAAGGATTCGCCACATCACTCCCTGCGCAAACGATGCAAAGATGTTGGTGAGATTCACAGCCTTCTTCCCCTGCTCAGACATCTCCCATGCTGAACGAACAGCTGAAAGCATTTCTTCCTCTCTTATACAACTGAATGACTCGATCCTCTTCGAACTCAGGAATTCCACCATGCACAGCTTCCTCATGTGTCTCCAATAAGGCCCGTAAGGAGCGAATACCATATCCTGGTAATTATAACCAATATATTTTCCTGCAGCAGAGTGAGGTCGGCTTGCAAAAATATGATCATAGGTTTTCAAAAACTCTTTTGCCATGGCAGAAGAAGAGACAACAATAGTAGGAATAGAACCCAATTTCAACATCATGATGGGCCTATATTTCTTCCCAAGTTCATGAAGATCACGATGAGGAAGCTTTCTAAGCTGGTTCAGATTTCCTAAAATGGGCCATGCAAACGGTCCAGGGGGGAATCTCTGTCCCAATGTATTCTTCTTTCTTTTCAGGCTAAATCTATTCAAAACCCAGAAGAAAAGTAAGAGTAAACAGAGTGTAGCCGTTGCTGGAGCATAAGCACCGCTTCTAATTATATCTATTGCCTGAAGAGATTGAGGAAAGCCCACAGAAGCCATGCAGTAAACACTAAGTTCTTTGTCGCTATAAACAATGATTTTCTAAAACTAAATAATATAAGTAAAATAAACTATTTCTTTACTAACATTTAGAATTTAAAATTATGGGTTATATATACTAAACCAAGAATTAATCAACATTCACTCTGCTAGGGTCTTATGTGTATGACATCCTATCTGTGTCTTTGCTCTGAGCTTTCCATCTGTCATACCGCATTTACTGCAGGATTTTTGCTTTAGGGTTAGCTTTTAGTATGGCTCCGGCCAACTTCGGCCCAGCAGTTGATGCTGGTGCGTGAGTTGAAGGTTTGGAAAGCCATGGTGCCTCCTCTGAATAAATGTCCTCACAAGTTCATCTCGAAGGTCTTTCACAAGGTAACCCTGATATTTTTCTTAATCAGCAAGAATTTGATTCTGCATGTGAATGGTTAGAAAAGAATACTTTGATTGGATATTTTATGGGTCGTACTCCTCCTGAAAGTATCCTCAAATACTGGGTAAACAAGAGCTCGAACCCTCATTGGGTCCGCCTTGATGGTGTGCAAAACCTTACCAAAGGTTTTTTCCTTTTCTGTTTTGCTAACCATTCCCAGGCGGATGCAGTTTTTAGCCGCGGGCCCTGGACTATTAGGTCATCCCTGCTTGTCTTTCAGAGATGGTCTTGAGACTTCACCCTCTCAGATGATAAGAAACTTAGGGTTCTTGTTTGGTTTAAGTTTCCTGGTCTCCCTTTGCCATACTAGCCATTTATTGAGTCTATTGCTAAAACCCTTGGTAAGGTCATTGTCATGGAACATGACAAATTTTTTAATGCCTGTCCCTAGAAGCATGTCTGTGTTGAGGTCGACCTTTCTAGGGACCTCAAAGACATTGTTGAAATCCAGGTTGGTTCTCTCACCATTTCTCAAAAAGTGCCATATTTGAACCTGCCCAACACTTGTTATCAGTGTCAATTGACAGAACACAAGATTAAGGATTGCCCGCTAGCTACCCCTTGGGTAAAGCCACTGCTAAAGGAAGCAATGGCCAAAAATATGGAAGATGGAAAAAAAGAAGAATGGACTACAATATCGCAAAAAGGCAGGAATGCCTCAAGCTCCAAGATGACGCAAGCCACTACCACTTTTATGTCGTCGCCAGAACCTTCGGTTGGAGAATCTCCTCCTTCCAAAAATGTGCCACCGCCACTTGTTTCAAACCTTGTTATTTAGGGGAAAATCTCTATCGTGAAGCCTTCCACTCCAGAAGTGGTGCTTGCACCTCCAGCGGATTCTTCGGTTTCCTCCCGGTCTTTGCGTCGGTCTCGCAGTCCTGATGGACACACGGACAACCTAGATAAAAGGCAGTTTACCTCTTCTAGAGATTTACTTGCCAGCTTTGGCTCTATACCAGCCTTCTTACAAAATAGCTTCTCCTCTCTTGGGGACGAGGAAACCATGGAAGAGTTTTAATGAATATTTTGTCCTAGAATGTGCGAGGTCTAACTGACCTCTCTAGAAAGTACTATGTTCATGATACCTGTCGTAGACTTCACAGTCTAGACGTGTTATGTTTATAGGAGGTTAAGATTTGTGGGTTTCTGCTTAACTCTGCCTGTCGTGTCATATGGCCGGATGACATTGTTTTTTCTTCTCAACATGAAGCTGGTAAAGGTGGTGTCATTACTATTCTGTCACATCACCTTCATTCTTCTGTTATTGTTCATGGATATGATCCGATGCAGCGTGTCACCTAGATTTTGATTTCTTTTCATAATCATTCTTTTGGTATCATTAATGTTTACGCCCCCAATGATGCTGCCAAAAGATCTCAACTTTGTTGTTGGCTGGCAGATAATCTACCTCCTGCTACTTGGGTTATGTGTGGGGATTTTAATATGGTTGAGCTAGCCTCTGATAAGGAAGGAATTATGCCCTTTCGGTAGACATCTGGGGAGAGAGAAGCTTGGTACCACATGTGCAATAAATTGGGTCTTTTTGATCCCAATGCTAACCGCCGCCAACAAGGTGGGGTTTGGCATACTTGGTCTAATTTTAGAGCTGGCTCTAACCATATATTTAAGAGGCTAAATCATGCTATGATAACAGCTCAATATTTTTTCTCTTTTTCTAAAGATTGAGGCCTACCTGTCATTCCTTTGACAGATGTAACCCTGTCAGATCACTTCCCCATTTATTTCTCCATCACTTGGCAGTCATCTGCCAAAAGGGCTGCCCAGATGCAGTTTTATCTCAACATGTCAGTGCTGACTCATGCCTCCACTATTGCGCACATTTTTCAAGTTTGGAATTTAGAGCCTCGGACCCACACTCATCTTGGTTGGATTCAATGCTAGAATGATGCCATCACCCGCACTGCTAGATTTCTTCACATTTACGGCCGTCAGTTATCCTATTTCAGGAAGCGTGCTTATGAAGCTAATACTAAGGCTCTTCAAAATGCTGCTGATTTGCTTGCGTTGAACCCCTTTGATTCTACTCTCTAGCTTAAGCTGGCCCAACTCTGACATGAGAAGAAAATTCCAGATGCCTATGCTACTCGTGGAGCTCAAATCAAAGCCGGCCTCCACTAGTTGGAGGTGGGCGATAAAGCCTCTAAGGAGTTTTTTAATGCTCTCAAAGCCCGTCATACCAATGTTGGTATTCAAAAGATTAAACAAGGTTTTGAAACCCTTACTGAGCTTCCGGCCATTCTTTAGGGTTTTGTTTAGCATTATGAACAAGTGTTTGCATCGCAGGGTAATTCTGCTGCGCGGGAAGAGTCTCTAAAGGCTTGTATTATTGTTACTCCAAATCGCCTAGCAGTCGAGACATGTGCCTTTTTTGATTAATTGCTTACCATCTCTGACCTCAAAGAAGCAGCTTTTTCTATGGCCAATGATAAATCTCTAGGATGCAATGGCTTCCCCTGCGAGTTCTACAAACACCTTTGGGATGCTATTGGTCCTGACTTGCACAAAATCTACCTTGAGGCCTTTCATAGTAAAAGTTTGGGTACTTTAATTAATAAAGGGAATATCAAATTCATACCTAAATCTAGTGATCTAGAGGATATATGTAATTGGAGGCCCATCACCTTGTTGAACGTCTCCTACAAGATAATTGCCAAAGTGTTAGCTCTTAAAATCAGACATCTCCTTCCTCTTATTGTCCGCCCTAAACAAATTGGTTTTATTAAATCCAGGTATATTCTTGACAACATTATTGTTGTCTGGGAAGGGATGGAATGGGCTCGCCAATCTAAATAGGCTACCCTATTCCTCAACATTGATTTTTCTAAAGCATATGACCACATTGAATGACCTTTTATTCTTGCTATGCTTCAAGCTCTTGGGTTCAGTCCTCACTTCCTGCAGTCTGTGGAAATGCTTTTTGGTGATGCCTTTGCGTGCATTACAATGAATGGGTCCCAATCTGATACTTTTGGGATTTTTTGATCCATCCTGCAAGGTTGTCTGCTGGCTCCTACCTTATATGTGCTTGCTACTGAAGGCTTTGTGTATTTGCTTGCCAACTCTGTTTCCTCTGGTTTGGTTCATGGAATTTCCCTTCCTAATTCTTCTTCCCAGCTTGTTAATGGTCACTTTGTTGATGACTACTTTCTCACTCTTATTGAGGATGAGGAGAGCATCTACAATGCCTTGCAGTGCTTGGACACCTTTTGTCAAGCCTCTCGATCTGCTATCCAATGGTCTAAAACTCTTTGTTTCAGACATTCTTTTCTTCCAACCCCTACCTGGATTAATAATTTTGGCTGGAAATGGGTTCAACATGGGGAAGTTTTCCATTTCCTGGGCTTTCTCTTTGTTTTCCATGGCTCCTCTATGGATTTATGGAATGTTGTGATTGCCAAGGTTGAAGAAAAGTTGCAATATTGGATCTGCAAGCATCTTTCCCTTGCTGGAAAGTTTCAGATTTGTTCCAACGTCTGGGTTGCTACTCATGTCTACTACTCCTCTTATTGGGCTCCCTCTAAGGCTTCTTATCTCAAGCTGGAACGTCTGCTCAGAGATTTTCTTTGGGCCTCTAGTGCTAACGGCCATGGGTTTCATAGGGTTTCCTAAGAGTTTTGTTGCCTTCCTCGTGATTCTAGAGGCATTGGCCTTCTCTCCACTCAGAGGTAGGGGCATGCTCTCTGTGCAAAGTGGATTATCTATGCTCTTACTTGTGATGAGGCCTGGAAAATTCTTGTCAGGCACTGCATGTCTTCTGGATTCCCAGTTCACAGGCCGGCTTGGAAGGGCATTGGTCTCTAGACCTTGCTCGCTCTGAAAGAACCTGTTCAAATCTAGAGTACCTTCATCATCAAGAGAATTTGGAAAGCTTAGGAAGCTATTAAGCCTTGGTTCCATTGGGATGGTGATGCCTTTCGCAATGGTCTTTCTTTCAATCAGCAGAGCTTCTAGTGGTCTCTATTGTTTTCTATTCAAGGCATCCCTCTGGCTAAGACTCAAGGGACTAGTGCTCTGCATTTTTTCAAATGTGGCATACAGACTCCCAAGGACCTCTTCTCTAGAGCCTCAATGGGTCTCCGTTCATGGGAGGATATGTAGGTGCAGTATCGTTTGGCTCACTCAAATCGCCAGACTTTTGATCTTTTGGTTTCTGTAATTCTTGCCAACTTGCTTCATAAGATTGGTATTCAATCTGTCAGGCCCTAGTTGAAGGATTAGAAATGGTATCCTGCCACACCTTTCAACAATTAAAAACCAAGGCTAGGTTATAGGTGGTTGTCCCCCCATCTTCCGGTGGTGGATACCCTTAATCAGAGATGGCATCTTCATTCTTCCACTTCTCACTGGAGCTCTCGCTTTCAAACCATTTGGGCTACCATTATGGAGCCCAAGATGGCTTTTTTTGCTTGCTATCTACTTTTTCAAGGGCTCCCAGTTAGCCCTAGGCTCAAACATCTGGGTATTAATGACCCTCGATGTCCTTTCTGTGGTCACCCTGAATCTTTTTTGCACATTTTCTAGTTTTGAAGGAGAGCTCAACAGTATTGGTAGTGGATTCATGATTTCTTCAAGCCCTTTCAGCCTGAGCCTTTTTCTTGGCACGTGATTATCTTAGGAGATTCTCCTAGACTTCCCTCCAAGTTTACCTAGATTTGGCATACATTCAGGATGGAGATTTTGTTCACTTTATGGAAAGATAGGAATGCTGTTATTTTTTCTCACAGCTTTCTTGATACGAATGTTGCTTTGTATAACAAGGCTTGCATTTGTAATAATGTTATGATGCAGATTCAAGTTCAAGCCAATAAAGAGGCTCTGGAGGTGGCTCACCTACAGGAGCTGCTCAGTCATTGGGGCAATGCTCCATGCACTATTGCCAGGGTTCCTCCTGATGCCATTTCTGCTAAGGGTAGTCCTCCCAGAGGCCGCCACCGCAGGCGCAGATCCTCAGTGCGCCGCTCACATACCCCGCATTAGCAATCACCCCGCCACCACTCTCTAAGAGATGGTGGAAATGGTTGGTGGCACTGCTCAGCTTCTCTGCCTCACCGTTCTTCTGTGTGGTCTCCATCTTTGGCTCAGTCTGCCCCTCCTGATGCTCCTAGTTCTCGTCGTGGCTCTGATTGGCATCCTTCCACCTCTTCCAAGTTTCCTCGCTTGGCTTTGGTCATTTATCTGCCCAGGGTGGAAGAGAAAGATAAATAAGAAGCTGAAGATGATGGATGGTCCCTCCTCGACCCTCATATTAACCCCAATAATGTGTGGGGTTCTAATGATAAAGATCCTCCTCCTTCTACCACTGCTCTTGCTGCTTAATGACTTTATGCCTATTTTTTTTATGAATAGTTGTGCTCTATTTCTAGCTTGGCCGTGTGAACTCTGTGGGGCAATTTTTATGTCCTGCGGCCCCTTTTTTGTGGATATGTAACTTTGATATTTTATTAATTGAAAAGGCACTATTCATCAAAAAATAAATTACGGGTTCTTATTAAACATTTATTAATACAACTTACTAGCAGGTTTTATATTTATGAATCTTTATAGAAAATACCTAAAATTTAATACAATTAATAACTTAGTTACTTGTAAATATTATTTTTGATTGAAATAAGTGAGAAGAGTCCTGCCCATAAAGAGCAATATATAAAAAATTGTCAAAAGCAAGGGCTTGCAGGTCGACCAAGCAAAACATCACATAGGCTAGCTAAATGAGCTTTTAACATGGCCAAAATCCTGCTACAAAATAGCCAAGTGGTCCAAGAGGTAAAAGAATTAGGATTGAGTAGAAGCATAAATAACCATAGCAGTATTTATGTCTTTCTTCATTGTATGTACTTTTGAATCAACATATAAAGATCCTTGTGAAGAGGATGGTGAAACCTCTTTTAAAAACCCAAATAAGAGAACACAAAACAAAGGTGGTCCAATTAGGAAATAGTTAGAAAGAACTTAATTAGAGACAACAAAATTAATAGAAGAAACAAAAAATGAATCCTTAATGCCACTGTGAAAATTAGAAACAACCGACATTTTGCCATAAACTGAATTAATTTGGAAAATATCAGCTAGAGAAATAATAGAGGTAAACTATTTAATTGTGAGTTGAGAATGGTATTGCAGAACCTTTTGACACATTTCAGAGGTTGGAGCTAGGCTTTTGCAGCTTTTGCCTTAAAAAAATCCAAATTACAGTGACTACTATTCTTCTCATTGTTGCCCTACAATAGACCAATCTTGGCTCTGTGTAGTCAAGGGAAAGTCTCTCAAGGAAGGTGGCATTAACCAGACTAATGTTTGTAACGGTGGTCATGGATATAGGTTACCTAATTTTTTGGGGGTTTTCCATGCAAAACATGATGGATTACCCAAATACAATGTTGCTTTTACAATTAATAACAATGAGAATGAATGTCTAGTCTGGCGAATGAGGAAAGGAGATTTCAAGGATTTTGAGGAGGGAGAGAGCCACACTTGTGAGAGAATAGGGCTTCACAGGTGAATTTTTTTTGCAGCATGTGAGTCAATGGGAAGACTAATATCGTGACACAATCCAATGGAACTCAAAGAAAAACAATGCTTTTGGATGGCAGGCCAAAGTGCAAGGATTTCAGTGAGACCCAGTATCGATGGATATTAGGGGCATGGCCCAAATGGAAACCTCAAGCCTCTATCCAAAAGTAAGGTCTCTATTGTATGACTGATGGGGATTTGGGTGTTTCTCTACAACCTTAAACTAAATCCTTTTCAGTGGAGTTAAGGGTCAAGTGGATGAGGTTGCCCAAAATGTTGCAATTTTCTCTGAGCTAGGTTTGATTGGATTCTTCAGGGGATTATGGCCGAGCCTAACTGATCTATACAAATAGATTTATAAAAACTAGGAGCCTATTATACACGGACGTGTCCATATATACTATGTGGCTAGATGGTTTTTTTTTTTTTTTTTTCGCTTTGAAAAAGTAAAATATAGGAATAATATCTTTTTCAAATACCATAGCTTAAGTTTACTTTGATGCTAAACCAGCGGTATTCATATTTTTGTCCAGCAATGTAATTGGTTGTGGTGCAGGAGCACCTTAGGGTCCTAGTGAGGATCCTTTACCATTTTGGCTTGTAGGTGGTTCTAGCCAACCACCAGACAATAAATGCTATTATAGAGTCCCAAGGTGTGTGTCAGAGTCTTGTAAATAGGGGTTTTTAGTTTCTTAGTCTTTTCCTTAGTCCAGAGGTCCTCACTATTATGTTTTGTACAATAATGTTAGAAGGCTCAAAGTTGATCAAAGTATGGAGCAGGACTCCAAAGTGAGTGAAAATTTTTCAAATGAGGTCTATGAATGAATTTTGGTCAATTATGTTGACTCTTAGTGGAACTATGAAATTTAGGAGCAAGGAAAAGTCAAGAATGCAAAAATTGCAAAAGTTGCTCCTGACAACTTTGCAACTTTGAAAAGTTGTCATGACAACTTTCCTTAAAAAATGCAAATGGACATAAATGAAGTAAAATCCTAAAACTAAGGTCTGAGAAAATTTGTGGGGGCTATATAATCCTATATTAACCCTAATTGAAGGTTTGGACATCTTATTATATAGACTTGATTGAAGGAAGAGTAAGATTGTCTGGTTTTGTATCACAATGACTTATGTTTGCCATAATTTGCACTCCAATGGATTGAATGGTTGACTATTATTGCATGTTTTTTTAGATATTTGTATGTAGGCCATTTTTGTAGCAATAGATTTTAAATATTGTACATCCTAGTTGTATTTTGCAAATTTCTTTTGTTTTAATAGTCTCACTGTCCAGTACGGAGTGGTTTGATGAAAAATGGCTCCTTTTGATCTCTACCGGTTGAATATTTAAATGACCACTTGGAATCAAGGACACTGTAAATACTTTATAAATATGTATTTTATGTTTTTTTTAGCAAGGGTGCTATTTTTACAAGCAAGACCTAGGAAGGTCCAGAGCCATCCGGCTAGGACCTTGTAGAGTTGCAAAGTGATAATGAAGGAGTAGATGTACTGGTTTGTGCCAATCTCGAGATAGAAAGTGTAGAGGGATGTGTCAAGGATTTTTGGTCGAGAGGAGAGAAGATGAGTTATTTTGAACACATTTGAGCCTTCAAAGTGTAGACTAGTCGACAGACTCAAGAAACCCTTAAAAATAGGGGGTTCCATTAAAGTACACTGTATGGACACCATGGGTAGTCTAAACCTAGATAATCTCAAAACCTAGGATGAGTTTTTAAAGGATCCAAAGTTGATTTTCTTGCTTTTTAAGGGAATTCGGGAGTAATTCCAAGACTACCAGAATTAGGAGGCCTAATTGGGGCAACAAGGCTACAAGGCCTAAAATATAGGAAAACAATAAATTAATAGGAAACAATATGAAAGATTGGTTGAAAGGACTCCAAAACCTACTAAAAGGAATGGAGAAAGAGTGAAGACACCTAAAACCATGCTTGTGAGGAATTGAAACCTAGATTACATTGGTAGGACCTATGAATGCATAGTGGGACTATGAAGGAGAGGATGAGATTTTAAAGTTGATTGGTGAGATCTAGTGGAGTAGAGGGATTGTAGAAGTTTCCCTTGGTTAGAGTAGAGCTAATTACCCTAAGAAGGCTAAGAAGGAGCCTTGAGAAGAGACAAAGAGCTCAATATTATTGGATCTCCCCATCAAAGTGGCATCAGAGCCATAGAAAGACTTGGGAATAGTTCAGTTCATGTCAGAGGTGAGTAAATCAGTAGGTGAGAGAACCATGGTGACAAATACAGAGTTAGAAAGGGACTTGATAGAACAACAAGAAAAGAATGGACTTCTAGAGCAGGCCTTGGAGGCATTGAAGCAAAAACTAGAAGAAGTGTTAGAGACAACTGATAAAGTCAAAGAACAGTTGTAGGAGGACAAGGGAAAAGGAAAGGAACTAAAACAAGAAGATGTAGAACCATAACTTGGCCCTCCATTACAAGAAGAACCTTTCCTAAAATCCCTCAAGGCATTGAGTGGCAAAGAAATTGAAGGTATCCTTGTGTTTAATAGAAGAATGGATGCATAATTAGTAATGGAGTGGATAGAAGGTATGGAGAATCACTTTGAATGTGATGGGATCACAGAAGCCCAAAAGGTGAAGATATTGAAATCTAGGTTGACGGGACAAGCCGTAAATTGGTGGAAGTTTCTACAAGAAGAAAGAGAAAGAGAATGGAAGAATCCTATAGTCAATTGAAAGGATATGGTGTCTAAAATCAAAGAAATCTATCTACCAGATGATTATGAAATTCAACTACACAAAAAGAGACAAAACCTCAGGCAGAAGGTCGTGGATGTTGCCTCTTATATAGAGGATTTCCAAAAAAATTCTTAGGTCCAAGGTATTTGAAGAGGAAAGCATCAGAGTGGAAATATACCTAAATGGACTTAGATGGAGAATTCAAGAAGAACT
Source organism: Thuja plicata (assembly GCA_018584345.1). Classification (NCBI taxonomy): domain Eukaryota; kingdom Viridiplantae; phylum Streptophyta; class Pinopsida; order Cupressales; family Cupressaceae; genus Thuja; species Thuja plicata. The sequence continues at coordinate 592,200 of MU226674.1, forward strand.
AAGCCTATTTACCCTTACTATTGTCCATGGATGTGTTCAAATGGCCCTCAAGGTGGAGGAGAGAAACAAAAAGAAACAAGATTCTAGTTCTAGGAGCAGAGGAAGAGGCAAAGACTTTAGAGGAGGCTCGAGTGGTAGACATATAGAGCATAGAAGTCAAGCAGACTCCAAATTGGTTGAACAAGAAAATTATCCAAGTAATAGGGGTAGTTATGGTAGAGGTAGGAGTTTCAATAGTAGAGGAAGAGGTAGATATGGTGGCTTTGGGAGAGGTTCACACTTTTCTAGGAGGAAATGCTACACTTGTGAAAAAATAGGACACCCTACATAAAGGTTTCAAAAAAAATCATCATCCACATAAGGTTAGAAGAAGATGGCCTATGTTCTAGAAGAGGACAATCATGTGAAGCAATCAAAGGTAACTCTTGATTCTGAAAAAGGTGAAAATCTCATGCTTAGAAGAGTTTTGATTAGATAACATTGTAGGGAAGAACACAAACAAAGGAGGGAACTCTTTACAATCAAATGTAAGATCCTTAGCAAGGTGTGTAGAGTCATCATTGACTTAGGATCAGCATACAATGTAATCTCAGAGGAGGCAGTACAGAAGTTGAAACTTATCAAAATACCACATTCATATCCATACAAGTTGACTTGGTTAAACAAAGGGAAGAATATAAGTAGTCAATGAGAAAGTGTGGGTTGATTTTACCATAGGAGAGTACCAAGAAAAGATACTTTGTGATGTATTACCTATGGATTCCTTCCATATGTTGCTAGGAAGACAATGGTAGTATGACATCGAAGCAATCCACCATGGCAAGGAGAATACGTACACATTCAAGAAGAATGGAGTCACCTATAAAATACAGTACCTAATAGAAGAGAAAATAGTGAATACTTTGGATGCTAACACAATCCTCATGTGTGGAAAAGAATTCCTACATGATATGAAGAAGGAAGAATGGATGGGCTATGCTATCATTGTAAAACCCAAGGAAGAAGAGATACGTAAACAAGCACCTATGCCTCGAGAGATCAGACAATTATTAGACCAATTCAAGGACATCATTTGTGATGGAACACTAGCCACCCTACCTACACAAGGAGCTATTAGCCATCAGATTGATTTTGTGCCAGGGCATCATTTCCTAATAAATACGCTTACAAAATGACACCTGAATAAAACATGGAGATTGCAAGGCAAGTAGAGGAGTTGTTGGACCAAGGTTTAATTAGAAAGAGTATTAGTCCATGTATTGTTCTAGTGGTTTTGGAACCTAAAAAGGGAGGTAAGTGGAGGATGTTTACTAATTCTAGGGTAATAAATAGAATAAAATATATGTAAAGATTTCTTATTCCTAGGATAGAAGACTTGATAGACTATCTTGGGGGTGCTAAGTACTTTTTCTAGAATTGAGCTTAAGAGTGGGTATTATCAAATTAGGATGAAAGAGGGGGATGAGGGGAAGTCTACCTTTAAAACCACAGAGGGACTTTATGAGTGGTTAGTAATGCCATTTGGTCTCCCAAATGCACCTAGTACATTTATGAGAGTACTGAATGAAGTCCTAAAATATGACATAGGTGTGTTTGTAGTAGTGTACTTAGATGAAATCCTCGTCTTTAGTAAAATAAAAGAAGAGCATATGAAATACCTATAGATTGTGTTGAGGAAACTACAAGAAGAGAAGTTGACTATTAACCTTGAAAATAGTGAGTTCATGAAACAAGAGCTTGTATATCTAGGCTTTCTATTCTCACAAGGTGATCTAAAAATGGACAAGAGTGAAAAAAAAGCAATCCTAAGTTGGCCTACTCCAAAAAAAAGGACTGAAGTGAGGAGCTTCCATGGGTTGGATTAGTTTTATAGGAAGTTTGTGAGAAGGTTCAGTGAAATTTGTTCACCTATCATGGATACTATAAAAGGTGGAGTTAAGACTAAATCCATGTGGACCAAGGAAGAAAATTATGGTTTCGAGAGGTTGAAAATAGAAATTGTTAGAAACACTGAGAGGGGGGGGGGGGGGGGGGANGGGTGAATCAGTGTTTGTCTATTAATTATAATTTAGTAACCTTAAAATTGAATCAAATAGATAACAAATGAAGCGTAACACAATAACTCATAACAAAAGATATGATTATCGGGAAACCTTGATCAGAGGAAAACCCTGGTTGGAATTAGTATCTACAAATGATTGTACTAGTATAATGAACCTGTTAAAGTTTTGTTGCCTTGTTAGGAGTCATCTTTACAATTTAAGTACAATGGACCTATTAGGAGTCTTTACAAAAACCCTATTAGAGGTGGTTGGCTCACTGCCAAAGCTTACTCCTCAATGAGATGAAGGCTACAACCTTTTGATATTTGATATACACTATATCAAAATTGAACTGCTATACTGACACTGTTGTTTGATCAGTTCCATTTATGTGCTAATACTTTACTCTCTTGTATAATTCTACTTCATACTAGTTTTCTCATATTGATCTTCTGAATATCTTCTCTACTTCTTTTTCATCGACATCCTTAATACAAAACTGCATGTCTAATATATATACACGCCTGAATAGACGCGACTAATAAGAAGACCTTAGTCGTCCCAAAAACAAAATATACAATGCTTCCAAACAAATTGTCTTAATAATGTTTACATGAATGATAAAGACATAATTAAAACCTTATTACAATAGGCACATAGCCTTTAGAAAACAAAATATTATACGCTAATTCAAACTCTGAGGTCTGCTCCATACTCTATTTTCTGAATAGTTAGTGGCACTTAATCTTCCTGTAACTTATCCATATTGTCATTTCATACCACGTGTGTATAGGTTAGACACAAAAACAAATCATAGAGCTTAATTATGAATGCACATACTTTGACTCGATCGTACACACGTGCGCTAGTGCTCTGATCAACTTAATAACTCTGTATTGTTCTCTTTTCTGTACTTAGTCAATTTTTCTCTTCAAAGTTTATTATAAAAACTTTATATGACTTTGTTTCCATAATGAAAACACAAAAGAAGTCATATACACCTTGATTGTTAACTTGCCAAAAATCTCCCCCTTTGTCATTAATGACAACAAAGGAATGTGGCCAAGTTGCTTAAACTTTGACTTAAAAAATAATAATTTATATTATAAATTTGGCTATATAACATAATCCTTATATACATACATTACTCCCCCTTTGACATTAATGAAAAAGGTGTCAAAATTATAAGTCTCTAGGTACTTACTCCAAGTACACATCTGGATAAGAAATCTAAATTTTTTTGATCTCTTGCTACCAGAATGCCTTCAGTGCATCAAATATATGAAGATGTGCGCATAAATCATATGTAAGCTTGTCCATATTTTTCAGATCCATGCCGGGTCCTTGATCATAGGTGGTAATGGTTTCATCTATCTGTTTGATGTTCTCATTCAAAATAGCTAAGGATGGCACAAGTGCATTTCCTAGTTGGGTCTGCTTGATCCTTATCTTGTTGATCTCCATCTTAGCTTTTTCAATCTTTTCTAGCTTCCCTTGATAGATATTGTTGCAGACATTGATGTCTTAGGATGATGTTTCAACTAATTTCCTTATGTTATCAACCAAGATGTCTGCCTCCTTAATCTTCTGGATGTGCTCAAAAGTGAGTTTGCCTCTGTCCATGTAATTTTCTATTACTTTCCTGCCTTTTGATGCCAACTCTTTCAAAATAGTCTGACCAATCTTCAATGAATTGAGATCTAAAGAGAATTTCTTTACCAATTCATCCAATCTTTCCTTTTTGTAATTTTCTTCTGCAGTTCTAGTAGCTGATTCTACTAAACTTGTGAAGTGAGCTTTGAAGCTTGTTAAGATGCTGTCAACATCATCAACTGGCTAAATTTTAGCCATTTTCATATCTGCTGGCACTAAGTCATTCAAAATTTTCACCGAATCTAGAAAGAGAGGATTTCTCATAACTTTTTTCTGTTTTTCTTTCTCCATGGCTAAGACACTGATCTTGATCAAATCTTCTTCTCCCAATGCATCTAGGCTTGCTGAGTCAGGGGTTAAACTTGACAACAATGAATTTGATGGTTGAATAGATGGATTGAATATAGCATTTTGACTGGTATCCATATATTTACTTTTCATAGGGATCTCCATAACAGGTGGTTCATTAGATTGATTGTCTTCCTCATTATTCAAATCTATTGAATATTTAAGAGGATCTTCATCTTGCTGTAAGGAAGTATTATCCATGCATACCTTCTCTGTCTCTTCAGTGCTGACAAGTGATTTTTCAAATTTGTCCATGTCATTATCTGAAGCTGTCATGGATATCTTAACATCATTGATTACAATAGTATCTTCTAAATCTTTGGCTGTATCAGAAGGTGATGAAACTATGGGCATTGAATCATGTGGACCTTTCATAGGCGCATTTGGAATCACTGGTTCTTTATCCTATTTGGAAGGGACTAGATTCACTTTAGTTATAGCCATAGTTTATGGATACATGTTCCTATCCAAAAACACTTTCTCAAATTCTTTCTGAGTCTCTTCACCAACCAGTTCATACTCTTTGTTCATAATATGAAGAGTTCTTGTTTTAGTTCTGAGATGAGGCTTTACCAAATCTAACGGTATTTCTTTCTCATCATGTGAGAAAATAGGGAGAAGACTATCTAATGTTTCATCTCTAATCCTCATATCTTCCTCTATTTCTTGTCTTTTTAATAGGTCTAGTATGTTCCATACTTTGTCTGGTATGACTGTCTTGAGTTCTAATATAGTTCCCTTAAACTTGATCATATGTGAGATAATCATAGAATAAATTTCTGATTTATCTATCTCTTAGTACTTATCATTGACATTTTTAATAGATTCTAGTCTTCCTTCATTAACAATTATATTCCTTAAGACTATCAAACTAGGTCTAAATCCTACCTCAAGAGGGGCTTGAGTGTTCTTTACTTTGATCCTTGTCCTTGAGGATGGGTGACCTGTGGGAACTTGCTTCCTTCTTTTGATCAACTTCCTTGGTACTGATGGTGGAGAGGAATCCAAGTCAATAGTATTTGATGGCACAAATGTACCTTCATCATATTTCTTCTTCTCCTCCTTGGGGATATCATCAAATTTTTCTATTTTGACTTCTATTTTTTTGAGCTCTCTTGCAATTTTAGCTTCCCTATCTTTTTCTAGGTCTTCTTGTGTGACGCCATGAACCTTTAGGATGTTAGATGTAATCCTTGATGCCTTCCTTTTGTTATCTATACTATATAAGATAGAATCAACTTGATTTTTCTTGTCTTTGTATGTTCCCCATCTTGGCTTATTTGGATCTTTAGGCACAGACAAAAGAACTTGTGCATATCCTTCCAACACATGTTCTTAAACTTCATAGCCAAGTGGAGGAATCAATTTTGTTCTTCGCTCAACTGCTTCCATGCAGGTACAGTCAGTTTCCACCATGAAGCATATGGTGTCCTTGTATTTATCAACTATCTTCTCAGGTATCCTAAACCTCTTCTCCATCTTGATCCTAAATTTTTTAATCTCCATTTCTGTAGAATCCTTTACACTTCTTTCTGATGTAGCTTTTAGTGAAATTTGTGACATAGTGGGTTTTCTCTTGTCTAGGTAAAGATTAGAGACTTTTCCAACAATGTGGAAGTATAGGTAGATAATCAAAGAGCCAAATGTGAATATTTTTCTATTGTCATGCTTGATAGCTCTTATGTTCTCAATCGGTTATGCGCGCAATATCTCACAAAGATTATACTGTGTATTATCTCTTACCATCCGTATTGTTTCTAGAACGGTTGCTGTGAATACACTATTGAGTCTGCTAGCATGTTGGAACTTGTATCTGAGTATCATGGTGATGATTTTGATATCATCCTCTTTAATAGGATCAACAGTCATCCCGCGCATATCACTTTTGGATAAGAATGCTTGTTCAACTTGTTTCTTTACATCTTTACCAGTGGGAAGAACTGGTCCAACCTTAGGGAGTTCGGTCATCTCGTGAATAAGATCAGAACTGATGTGGGTAGGAACTTCACCAATCCAATATAGATCATTATGTATCCCACTAAGTAGGATTTTAACCCATTCTGGTTCATAGAACTCATGCGCATTTGAATACTCAAAGATAGGGTTATCAACAAGATGTGAGAATTCATCCTTGAATGAGTAGCCTAGTTTCATCATAGATTCCATGAGCATTGCTATTTTTTTATCCCCACCATTTTCCTTCTTACAATATATGTAAGTGCGAATGTCCTCTAAATGCACGACTCCTAGTAGAGTCTTTGAGAATTCCCCTTCTACATCATCGAATACAGACTTGTAACTTGCTTAAGTAGGGTTTCTTGAGATTTTGAACAAGCGCATCCACTAGGGTTCCATTTCAACATCAATTCATCTTTATAATCAACCAATGGTTTATCCTTCAACACTTTTATGCTAACTATTGTTGTGCTTTCTGAATGCTCAATCTCGAGTGCAAAGTGAAGATGAGAGATCTCTTTACTAACTTATATAAAAGTTACTACATTTAATGCTTGTTTTCATAGAGGGGTTTATATTGATAATTTCAATCTTTGCTTTTGTCACTATTAAAGCTATGTGTCCATGCATACTTCTCCAATTCATCACCAAATACATGAATCCATAGGCGCATACTCAGAGGTGAGTATACCAGCCACGCGAGGGTTCAAAGCTAGAATTTCTCCCCCTAAGAGCATGAGGGTCATCTAACCAGAAGTAGAAGGTGCATCCACTATGGATGCATCTACTGCCTTGTTCTCATCATTATCTTTCTTTACTTCAACCCATATTTTACCTCAATCTTCTATAGCTTTTACAAACTTGACTTCACCAGATTCTTTAAATAATGATTCTTTAGGCTTCTCTTGTTTTTGAGTTCTGGATCTACAGAACCTTGAGATGTGTTCAACTTTGCCACATGAGTGACAAATTATTGGAGGTCTATTGATATTGTTTATCATGCTGCATTTCTTGGTTGTGTGTCCATTATAATTACATATGTGACATGTAATGTTCTGATAGTTTCTCTGAGGTTGATTTCTCTGACTGTGTTGATTCAGATTTGTTTGATTCTGCTGTCACTAATTTCTTTGACTTGTTCTGCAGTGAATAGCCCTATGACCAAATTTATTACAGGAATAACAATAGCCATTGAAAGGTCTTACCTCTTTACAATCTCATTCCAAATGTCCATGCTTGTTACAGGCATAACAATTTTTGTTTACTTGCTTGAGTTCATCTTTAGGTGGTTCTATTTTAGCCTCTGCAAGATTCTCAGTTTTCTTTGCTTCTGTAGATATCTCTTGTGCTTTCTTTCTTTCTTACATTGAATTGATTTCAATTTGAGCTATACTATATCCAACACCTATAGTATGACCTTTTAGCTTTTGTGCATAAAGTTGTGATTGAATTAGATAAGAACTTGTGTGTAGTTTATCAATCTTATCTTTTGCTTCTATTAATTTAGATTCTATCTTTTTCTTGATGTTTTCCCTCCAAGATTTTCATGTTTGCTTGCATAAGTTCATCATCTAATTTTTTACTCTCTTTGGTCTTTTCTTCAATAGTTTATATGCTATATGTTAGTTGTTCATTCAGATCTTCAATATTGTCCTTCAGAGACATGTTTTCTTCATTCAGCTTTTTGACCATTTTTCCCAAATCATTTGTAATGAAATCTTTCAGATCTTTCCTTAAATTTTTGATAAGAATTTGGGAGCCATCAACTTTTAGTTTTAGTTCTTCATTTTCTTCTTCAGATCTATCAAGATATTCAGGGGCTGCTTCAAGATTCTTTTTCAAATGTTTTGCTTCTTCTGAATCCATGATCTCCTCAAGTAGTTAAACTTTCTTTCAGAGGACCAAAGCTATGATACCAATTGTTAGAAACACTAAGAAGGGGGGTGAATCATTGTTTGTCTATTAATTATAATTCAACAACTTTAAACTTGAATCAAATAAATAAAAAATGAAGCATAAAACAATAACTCATTACACAAGATATGATTATAGGGAAACCTTGATCATAGGAAAACCCCAGTGGGAATTAGTACCCACAAATGATTGTACTATTATAATGAACCTGTTAAATTTCCTTTGCCCTATTAGGAGCATTCTTTATAATTTAAGTACAATGACACTGTTAGGATTCTTTACAAAAACCCTGTTAGAGGTGGTTGACTCACTTCTAGAGCTCACTACTCAATGAGATGAAGGATACAACCTTCTGATATTTTATATACACTATATCAAAATTGAACTACTGTAATGACACTGTTGTCTGATCAGTTTTGTTTATGTGCTGATACTTTACTCTCTTGTAGACTTCTACTTCATACTAGTTTTCTCATATTGATCTTCTGAATATCTTCTCTTCTTCTTTTTCATCGACATCCTTATTACAAAAGTGCATGTCTAGTATATATACATGCCTTAATAAACCTGACTAATAACAAGACCTTAGTCGACCCAAAAACAAAATATCCATAGCTTCCAAAAAAATTAGCTTAAGTGTGTTTACATGAATGATTAAGACATAATTACAACCTTATTACAATAGGTGCATAGCCTTTACAAAAAAATAAATTTATACGCTAATTCAAACTCTAAGGTCGACTCCATACTCTATTTTATGAATAGTTAGTGGCACTTAATCTTCCTGTAAGTTATCTGTATTGTCATTCCGTACCATGTGTGTATAGGGTAGACACAAAAACATACCATAGAGCTTAAGTATGAATGCCCATACTCTCTCTCGATTGTACACATGTGTTCTAGTGCTCTGATCAACTGAATAACTCTGTACTATTCTATTTTTTGTACTTAGTCAATTTCTCTCTTCAAAGTTTATTATCAAAACTTCATATGACTTTGTTTCCATAATGAAAACACAAAAGAAGTCATATACACCATGATTTTAAACTTGCCAACATATCCTAGATACTATAAAAGGTGGAGTTAAGACTAAATCCATGTGGACAAAGGAAGAAAATTAAGGTTTTGAGAGGTTGAAAATAGAAATAGCTACACAACCCATCCTTGTGCTATCAAGGTTTGATAGATTGTTTTTTATGCAGTGTGATGTAAGAAATATAGCTATGGGGGCAATGTTAAGTAAAGAAGGGAGTGTTAGGATTGGATAATACTGAGAGGGTGGGTGAATTAGTATTATAGCATTTAATTAAATTCTTCAACCATTTAAATATTAATCATAAACTTGTAGTAAAGAAAATGACATAAGAAAATGACACAGTACTCATAACACCATTTTTTTTTTCAAGGAAACCCTGGCCAAGGGAAAACCCTGATGGGGATGGTACCCACAAGCATGTAATAAAGTATAATATTACTATAAGGAGACCTACCCCTATTAGGATATGAATATTATATAGTACATTTCCTTATTAAAGGAATTACAACACTGTTAAAGGTTCACAACACCCTGTTAGGGACCAACTGAGCTTACAACTCTTACAATATAATTTAGGTTTACAAATTATTCTCAGTCATTGATGAAAACAAGCAACACTAGTGCTTAGATAGTTCCTTTAATGTTCTTCAATGATCTTTGTCATTCTCTGCTCTTCTATTCACTCAAAAACTTATCCAACTATACACTAACCACTTTATAATACTACTTATTTCATCTTTATCAAAAAGATCTTACATATATATCTCACAACTTTATGAAGTCGGCTCTCAGTATGAATATTACAAATATTGCTAAGTCGGCCTTCAATACAAAATACATTTAATATAGTAAATAATAAATTCATAGTTGGCACTATCTTCCTCTAAGTTTTCTTTCCCTAAATCATCGATCTGGATCTTTGGCATCCAAAACACTTATGTATCTCTGCATTCTACACTTAGTAAATTTCTGAATCATCAAAACTCATCTTTACTGGAATCGATCTGAAACCCAGATGTGTTTCCATAAATGAAAACCAAAAATTAAATCACATTTACACAAAATTGATTACTTTCCAACAATCTCTCCCTTTGGCATTGATGGCAACACTTAAAAAAAAAATGAATAAGTGTTCCAACAAATCTATCTCCTCTATAATCTTCCTTTATTTTTTTTCTTTTTCTCTTTTCTTTTCTTCTCCTATATAAAAAAATTTATATATTATATATACATCTATATATTTATTTATTTTCTCTTCTCCCCCTTTGACAACAATGAAAAAGGTGCATATAAAACAATACATTTTAGTTCTTTCTCACCAGTTTCAAAATATCCTGAAAGGAATCTTCCAAGATCTTCACGTCCGCAGTCCATGTTTTGAACAAAATTTGGCTAATGTGAATTAAGCCATTCAGTGAAAATGATGTAGTCCCAGCTTCTTTCAAGTTTTTGGGCATAGATTTATCCAATGAATCTTTCACTTTGTCCAAGTCTAAGAGATGAACTTCAAGTATTGATAACTTAGGAGTGATAAAGCTTTTCAACAAATTGAATCTTGTCAAAACTCTCCCATTCTCATTATCTAATAGACTAAGTTTAGCTAAAATCCTTGTGACTTCTTTGTCTAACTATATTGTGGATTGTGAAGATTTTTCACAACCATCTATCATATTTTTTAGAGTTGCCCTCTCTTTCGCAATAATGTCTTCTACATTCTGAATATGCCTTATTGGATTCATGCAATAGCTAAACAATTTTTTCCCATGTCCAATGCAGCTTCTTGCATTTGTCAAGAAAGTTTTGACAATGCCTAACTCCCATGTGATAGATTTGTAAATTTTTTTTAGCTTCTTCTATGAGTAAGTCTTCTATGTCTTCTCCTCTGTAATCTTCAATAGGTTCTCATAGTGCCCATCAAATTAATCAAGTGTGATTCTCAGATTTTCAATGTCATCTTTTTTATGGAAAACAATAGTTGTTGGAACCAATTTGTTTATAGTATCAATTTCTCTTGTGACTACTTTTAGCGCCTTGTCTCCTTTATGTTATGATCTTTCCTTTTCTTTGTTCAAAGTAGTAAATGCCAATTTTACTAATTCAACTTCATCCATGCTGTCAACATTTGCATCACTTCTTGCCAACAATGAAATGGATGATGTGTTTACCTCTTTCTTTTCATCCTCTTTCTGATCTGTCTTCTTTTCTTCTTCCTTCTACTCTTCTTCCTTCTTCTAATCCTCTTCCTTCTTATGTTCTTCTTCCTCTTTGTGTTCAAACTCATCTGCCACAGAAGTATCCATATTCCCTGAAGAAGGGTCCTTTTCATCTTGAGAGGTGTCAAGACTTAATGCTACACCAAAAACATATGAAGTTGTTTCTCCGCTCTTTTTAGAAGTTGTCTCTGTTGCTTCTGAGTTTTCACCCATTCCCAATTGTGTGGGCGAAGTGGTCTTAGGAGGCGAGGGCTTAACAAAACTATTACTCATCAGTATCTTCTCTAGTGCCTTCTAAGTTTCCTTAGTGATTTCATCATACTTCCTTGCCATGATTTTCAATAATCTCACCTTGGTACTTAATAGAGGTTTTAGTTCCTTGTATATTCTGTCCCTTTCTTAAACTGATATCACATGAAGCATGTTATCAATTTCCTTTTTTTTTATTGTATCATCTTTAATTTGTGCAACATGTTTTCTTATCTCCAATCCCCCATATAGGTATATAGGTATGATTCCTTCAATTTTTAACAGTGTCTTCTTGAAAGTAAGTAAGTTTTATATCACAATTTCCTCAATTTTATGTTTGTCCTTTTCTTCATACCTGTTATAGTATTTATCAATTATGACCAATTTTCCTTGCTCTAATGCTCTCTTCTCTAGCATCTTCAAGTCAGGTTTCCAAATCTATTTTTCTTCTTTCTTCTCTTCTCCTGATGTGGTCTTCTCTTTAGGTGATGTATGCATGCTTGATCTTGTTACTCTAGAAGTGATATTTTTAGCTTGTGTTGTTTTTTTTTGAGGAGGAGGTGGACTGTCTACCATAATTACCTCAGGAGTGGGAGGGGCTATAGTACTTCCACTTTCTAGTCTAAGTGATCTTTCGGCCATCTTATTTTTAACTTCTTTTAGTTCCTCTTCTATCAATCCAGCTTTAACTTTGCATTCATGTACAAGATTTTCAATCTTTCTCTTCCTCAGACCTCTATTTTGTTCTTCTCTCACTTTTACTGACTTTTCCTCATAAGTTCCCTATATTTCCTCTATTGTATCAATTTCAGATGCAAGGGTATGTTCTACTTACATGGTAAGTACTGCAGAACTCACTTCATAACCCATGGGATAACACCATTTATTCCTGGGTATGACTTCTTCAAAAGATACACAATCAATTTCAACCATGAAACATATTGCATCTTTGTATTTCTCAACAATGTATTAATGTATTTTGTACCTTGTTTTCATCTGTCTCTGTAGTATCCTGATCATACCAAATAGTTCACCATCAACCCAAGTTGAATTTTGTCTTTTGTAGCTCTATGAAATCAATATGCTAGTAGGTACTCCACATTTCCAACCACTAGGATGTAAACCATGAAATTTGTTCTCAATATGAATGAACATATGCATCAGTAATTAACCAAATCTTAAGGTTTTCATTCTGTCCTTCTTTACTATCTTCACATTCTCAAGGAATTGTTGTTCCATAACTTCGCATAGATTATACTTTACATTTTCCTCCACCATTCTCCATGCCATCATGATTACCCCAGTAGATACTGAGTTAGGTTTGATACTATAGTAGAACTTGTACCCAAGTATCATCGCAATCAAACTTACATCTTGCTGAAAGATGTCATTTACTATCATTGCTCATCTGTCCCATTTGGAATGAGATAGGGTTTCAACTTATTTCTTCACATGTTTCTCCACAATAGGGATGACTCTGATGTTGTCCAATCCAGTGATTTCATGGATTAGGTCACTACAAATCTTCACAGGTTGATCACCAATCCAGATAAACTAATCATCAACCCTACTTAACAGTATTTTGAACTGTTCATCTTTATCAAATTTGCATAAATCAAGAATTTTCATTATGCTCAGTTGATTAATATGTTTGTATTCTTCTCTCATGACTACATTATTAGTAATATACTCCATCTTAGTTTATATATCATCAACTTCTAGTATGTCATACTTACAATGTATGTAAGCCCTAATATCTTCTATGTGTAACACAGCATACGAGGTTTGGGAAAATGCTCCCTCTGGATCTTCTTCACATGATTTGAATAGATGTTTCTTAAACTTATACCTAGGTAAATCTATATCATTGAAAATAATAGGTGCATCCATGGCTAGATGATGTAAATACCTTTCTTTTGTTGAATTCCAAGTTTATCCTTCAATCGATCATGCACGACCAATATAGAATAATCTGAATGTCTTTGCTCTCTGATTTCCTTAGCTTGATCTTTGTCAAATGGTAAAGAGATAGGTCATCAGGTGGTAATTTATACAAGTTTAAGTTATGAATTTTACTTTCACTTAAAAATGTCCAGTCGGCTGTTAGATCTCACAAAAAAAAAAATGTGTTGGTTAATGTTGCGCTCTTAGATGTATACTTCATGATGTCAGCCAAGCTTATACCCAAGCTCACACGATATCAATCCATGAATTTTAGGGCAGGATATATTCTGATGTCTATATCCAATTTCTCCCCCTAAGGCCATGATCGGCCAATTAGGTCAATTCTGTCTTGCTACCATCAGGCAAAGATCCAGTAGCCTCTACTTACTCTCCCTGAACTGATGTCTTACCATAGTTGTTGTTTTCTTCCTTCTTGAAACAACTTTCAAAATCACTCTTCAAATCTACAACACTCTTACCAATATCATTTCCATTCTTTTGTGAATTCATAGGAGGTGGTACTCTTTTGTTGTCTGATCCATTATACCTGCAATTTTTTTTAATATGTCTTGGATTATAGAAATTTGTAACATATAGGAGGTCTTCTTTTGTGATTTACCTACAGCTTTCAGTACTTCGCAGTGTGCCCAATGTTATTACATTTGTATCATGTAAGTTTCACTGTAGATTCTCTTCCATTGTCTTGTCTATGTCCTGATTAATTAGGTTTTCTGCATTCTTCTTTCTTGTGCCCATATCCATTACAGTTAAAACAATAACCAGAGAAAGTTCTCAAAGGGGCATTACCTCTACAGTCTCTCTTCATGTGTCCAAATCTTTTTCATATAAAGCATCTTCCTCTGAAGGGTCTAATCTTCTATTTAGGCTCTTCAATAGAAGGTTTCTCAGCATCAATTTTCTCATTTGATTTCTCTTCCTGATTCTTTGAACATTCAGCTTGATTGAAACCAATACCAATCATATCACCTTTAGGTTTCTATTTGTCTCTCTATTTATCAATCACATCAATGCTACTGTGAAGTTTCTCAATGTGTTTCTTTGCTTCAACAAGTTCACCTTTTATAATTTGACTGTATTTTTCCATTTTTAGATACTTGTTCTTGTAGTTGTCAGCCTCATTCTTTATATTATCTAATGTACTTTGGATTGAATAAGACCTTAGATCTATATGAACAATTCTTCCACTGGCCCAAACTGCAGAAGGATGTAAGGAAATATGTAGAACAATGTTTGATATGTCAAAAAGCCAAAGGAACATCTTTAAATGCAGGACTCTATCAACCATTTCCCACACCTAATAGGCCTTGGGAGTGTATAAGCATGGATTTTATAGTGGGATAACCAAGAACAAAGATGGGTTTTAATAGTGTGTATGTTTTGGTGGACTAATTTAGCATGATGAGTCACTTTATACCCTACAAAACAACCCATGATGCTAGTTACATTTCCCAAATCTTCTTTAGAGAGGTAGTAAGAATCTGTGGCCTACCAACCAAATTCGCACATAGATCTACATACCATCCACAAACAAATGGTTAAAAATAAGTAATCAATAGGCTTCTTAGAAATTTTCTAAGGTGTTTGACTAAATAGTATGGTCAAGGATGGGATCAAGTAATCCCTCAAGATGAATTTGCCTATAATGATAGTACAAATAGGTCCACAAGGAAGAGCCCATTTGAAATTGTGTATGGACTTCATCCAAGGGTAATTTTTGAGCTTAGAGAGTTAAAGGATCGTGAAGGGATTAGCGTACATGCTGATGATTTTTCCCAATCTATGAGAGAGGTCCATGAATAGGTGAAGCGAAGAATCTAATGGAAGAAAATAAAAACCTCAAAGCTGAGGTAGATGAAGGGAGAAGAGATCTATAGTTTGAAGTAGGGGATTTGGTGATGGTGTATCTCAACAAAGCTAGATTAAAAAAATGGAATTCCAAGCAAGCTTTAAATGAGGAGAGTTGGCCCATGCAAGGTATTGGCTAAGTGTGGCCTTAATGCTTACAAATTAGATCCACCCAAGGAGCATTCCATCTCTCCCATTTTCAATGTTAAAGATTTGACAAAATACAAAGGTCCATATGTGAAGGAGAAAGAGTATAGTATAGACATGACAAAGGATGTGGAAGAACTCAGAATACATGTCCAGATTGAGCCTGAAGCTGAAAGGGTCTTAGATTCTAGAGTCCAAAAGAAGACTAGGAATAAGATCTACATGGAACATCTAGTTAAGTGCATGGATCAACCTGAGTCATAAGATACTTAGATAGAAGAGAGTGACTTTAAGAAGGATGGCATTAGTTTAGAGTTCATCACACCTGAGGTAACTTAACTTTCTTGTTGCAGGGGGAGAATGGTGCAGGAGCAACTTAAGGTCCTAGTGAGGATCCTTTACAATTTTTCCTTGTAGGTGGTTCTAGCAAACCACCAAAGAATAAGGACTATTATAAATTCCTAAGGTATATTTCAGAGTCATGTAAATAGGGGTGTTTAGTTTCTTAGTCTTTTCCTTATTCCAAAGGTCCTCACTATTATGTTTTGTACCTTAATGTTAGAAGGGTGAAAGTTTGTCAAAGTATGGACCAGGACTCCAAAGTGAGTGACAAGTTGTTGAATGAGGTATATGCATGAATTTTCATAAATTATGATGATTCTTGGTGTAACTATGCAAGTTAGGAGAAATGAAACATCAAGAATGCAAAAATTGCAAAAGTTGCTCATGACAACTTTGCAACTTTGAAAAGTTGTCATGACAACTTTCCTTAAAAATTGCAAATAGACATAAATAAAGAAAAATCCTGAACCTAGGGTTTGAGCTTGTGTGTGGGGGTTAAATAAGCCTATCTGAACCATAATTTAAGGGTTGGATGTCTTATTATATGGACTTGATTGAAGGAAGAGCAAGATTGTCTAGTATTGTATCACAGTGACTTATGTTTGCCATAATCCACACTCCAATGGATTGAATGGTTGACTTTTATTGAATTTTTTGATTAGAGATTTGTATGTAGTAAATATGTGTGGAATTAGATTTTAAATTTTTATACATATTAGTGGTATTTTGTAAATTTATTTTGTTTTGATAGTCTCATTGTCCTGTACAGAGCGGTTTGATGAAAAATGGCTCCTTCTTGAGCTCCACCTGCTGAATCTTTAAATAGACACTTGGAATCAAGAAGGACACTATAAATACTTTTTAAATTTGTATTTTAGGTTTTTTTGAGCAAGGGTGCTATTTTTAGAAGCAATCCCTAGGAGGGTCTAGAGACATCCAGCTAGGAGCTTGCAGAGTTGCAGAGTAATAAAGGAGTAGATGGATTGGTTTGTGTCAATCTCAAGTTGGGAAGTGTAGAGAGATGTTTCAAGGCTTTTTGGTTGAGATGAGGAGAGACAATGAGTTCTTTTGAACACTTTTTGAGCCTTCAAAGTGTAGACTGGTCCAAAGAGTCAAGAAATCCTTAAAAATAGGGGGTTCCATGGAAGTACAGTGTACGGATACCATGGATAGTCTAAACCTAGAAAATATCAAATCCTAGGATGAGGTATTAAATGATACAAAGTTTATTTAGTGTCTTCTTAAATTAATTTGGGATTAATTCCAAGATTAGTAGAATTAGGAGGCCTAATTGGGGTCAAAAGGCTACAAGGCATAAAATATAGGAAAATAAGAAATTGATAGGAAACCCTATGAAAGATTGGTTTAAAGGACTCAAAAAATTATTTAAATAAATGGAGAAAGAGTGGAGACACCTAATACTATGCTTGTGAGGGATTGAAACGTAGATTGTGTTGGTAGGACCTATGAATGCATAGTGGGACTATGAAGGAGAGGATGAGAGTTTGAAGTTGATTGGTGATATCTAGTGGAGTAGAGGGATTGTAAAAGTGTCCTTTGGTTAGGTTAGAGTTAAGTACCCTAAGAAGGCTAAGAAGGAGCCTTGATAAGAGCAAAAGAGATCAAGATTGTTGGATCTCCCCGTCAGTTTGATAGGTTACCACTTTGGGTGAGACTTCCTAACCTTCTTTTTTATTTTTGGTTTGATTATTTCTTTGACATGATAGGATATTCACTAGGAAATTTTCTAATGGTAGATCAAGGATCTTAAAATATTCTTCACTCTACCTTTTCTTAAAGTTTGGTGGAAATAGATGTATCAAATAATCTTCCTGCAAGATTTTTATTAAAACTTCAAAAAAAATTTGGGTCTAGGCATTGAATTTTGAAGGGGTTCCCTTCAGGTGTAGAATATATTTTTAAACATAATATATGGCCTCTCAGTGAGCTAAAATTGTATTGCACAAGTCATCTTCATGGTGTAAATATGTCTCTAACTATCATTATTCCTTGGAGAACAAGGAAGATAAGAATAAGAGTTTTTGTTAGGTTGTGTCTAGGGAAGGGTTGCATAGGTTATCTAAGGATCTAGATAAAGTAGAACAGTGGGATAATGAAATTTTTTGATGTTGTATCAACTAGCTATGAAAGGGATTTTAAGATGAGTAATAGGATTGTAACTCTAAACGGGAGTAAAAAGAGTAAACTGGTGAGGGCTTGAGATAAGGGGGTTGCCCCATTGTGTGTGGATGATCAATCTCAATGAATGATGTGCATTTCAGATGAACATGCAAGGAATTCCAAGGTTAAATCTTTGGATTGAAAAATGAGGCTACTAAACAAGAAGATAGTTGGAAAAATATGAAAGGAAACAAATATAGGAAAGAAAAGAAAGACACCTCCAATATCGTCTTCAATTCTCAAACTAAGGTAGGATAGAATCTTAAATCTTGAGTGATGCAGAAGCTAGTGGATCACTCTTCAAATAGTTAACTCAAGGGTAAAAGACTCTATTTGGTTGTGAGATACAACTACTCAATGAAACATCCCAACCTAGTCCACCATTCACCCAATCTTAGATCACTTCAAGGATCCAATTCAAGACCTATGAATGGTCAATAATCCTCCTTGACCTATCTTTCCTTCCACTAGGCTTGACAACCTAAATTTTGCACTCACTCAACTTATCGATCCATACACACTGGACTCTGTGATGTCACTATCCTAACCACATGTACTCCACTTTTCTTTAATATCCTTCTAACTTGGATCACTCCCTATGGATTTACCACTCATTAAAACAAGGAGGAATATTTGTGCATCTCCACACAACAAATAATATATTCACCCAACAAACCTATTATGCATCCCTACATTGGAGTGCAAAATACAAACTTATTGTCCATTGTGAGAGTCTACACTTCCTTGGAAAATTCACTACAGTCACCCTATACAAATGGTGCCTTGCATCCTAACCACTTGAGATACCTTGAAAACTCACCACACTACCATAACAAACCATTTCCTCCTTCAAAAAACCTCCTTAGCACATTCATGAAGGAAATTCTTCCCAAACTTCTTTGTCACTGTCTGAGATAGAATTGCAGTCACTTCCTTGGACCAAACACATGCCAAATCCTTGCACAGACCCATTCAAATTCAAGGATAGTTAAAATACATATCCTCCTCACCACTATCCAAGATGAGAGGCTTATTCAATGTGCAAACACTAAGGGGTCACATTTATGTCCTCTCAGGTTACCCTATTTGAGGTTTCTGGCAGTTTTCACTCAAACAAAGATATCTCTATAAAGTCCAATCAAATAACATGATAAAAAATCCAAAGTGGTGTTAGCTCACTATCGTACCATCCTAAATCAACACTCCATCAAAGAGACATAAATACAACCATTAAAATGACTAACCAACACAACTATTACCATAACCAAAATGAGGAATTTGCAAAGAAATTAAAGTTTTATTGTTTCCAAACTTTATTACATCGACCTCTAAACCATTGCTTTGAAATTACATTATAAATAGACCTCTTTCAGTCCCTTATAACTGAAAACCAACTTTGGAACTACCCCAAACTTCCTAAAAAAATAAATTATAACTATCTAAATCTGACCATCCAAGGGTTGGCAGGATCTTTGTCAACTTGCTTGCCTTTTACAAGTGTAGAGGATTGTTTCAAGTCAACAACTAAGTTGTCAACTTGAAAACTATGCACAAAATATTCCTATTTATATGGTTCTTCACATTTCATTACCTTCAAACACCTATACTTAGCCCTATCATCCTATGAACATGCTTATTAGCTCTTAAGGCCTTATGACCAACTTAGGCACCATTAAATCCTACTGCCCTTATTACATTGTTTTTATGACCATAAAATTCATATTATATGTTTTTAATCCCATTAAACCTATCAAATACTACAAACCCCATTTTCCATTACATGGTGACCCTTGTAGGGATATTTGCCTTATTATGGAAACTTTGCATTACATTGTCCTTATTACATTTCAGGGGCACTAATGGTCCAAATTGCAATGTTTTGAGACCTTCTAGGTCATTCTAGTATTCATTTTCTCAAGGTCATCCAAGTGACCCCCTAGTATCCTTTCAAGCCTTAGGTGCTCCTACACCATTGAGCCTCATTTATTAATGGATTTATTTTGCATTGATTTCTTTTTAGGAAGGTGGTTTCCCTAGATGTAACCACCCTTGGTTTGGGCCAGGAAAAATTCCATTTATTTATATTAATAAAAATCAAATATTTTCACCGAGCCAAATAAATAGTAGAATGAAACTTAATCATATCATCTATGAATTTATTGTTGGAAGCAAATTGAAACTAGAAAACGTGACCACAAAATAAATCAATAGAAAAGTAAAGAGGAGAAGAAATAATCGAAGAAATGGGTCGGTCAAAATACTTAGACACATAAACTAAACTAGGAGGAGAAAATAGAATGGGAAGTTGTGAATCATCATAAATCACAACTAAATCATCATTAGAAATAACATCACAAAATTAGTGCAGTGGTCATGATGGGTATTCCTCCACCAAGATGAGGAAGACCACTTGTTGTAACATTTTAAATTAGCCATAAGCCATTTCTTTAGCTAAATCAATGATAATGTTTCCTCTTCACTTTTTGTCAACCTACCTTGTCATCTACCACCTTATTTTCCCAACTATTTTTCCTCAATCATTCATGGACACATGTACATAGTAGACATGTTTGTGCAGCTCTGGTTCATCTTTTCAATGTTCAAGATTGAGTTGGTCATTAGAGAATTACATTATTTGATTCCTAGTAGTATATCACCCCTAGGGGCTTCCACCGATGTAAGTGAGCTTCCCAACCCTTCATATCTTTCCATTTTGAATTGAATCACTACAATTCACTCTCTTAATCTCTCATACTCACATAATTTATTCTACTTTATCATCTTCATTGGTTCTTGCAGCAAAGATTTGTCAACTTAGGAGATTTTCACTCTTTATCACCCCAACAAGCTCTTTGTTTCTAGTGTTGAAGGGAGGTGTAATCTTCTCAAATTATCATATTTACATTATTTAACATATCTTTAATAATATCACTATCAGTTATCCTTCTTGTTGTTTTATTTATCAGATTTGATCATTATCTATCTATCTAGATATCCATGGGGGTGGATACATCCCAAGGGGATTTAACCATGGAAGACCTCTTTTCATATATACCTTAACTTTTTTTTTTATGTCATATGTATGAAAGTATATTAAAGGAGAGCTCAAACATGCCGGTGGATTCACTTCCTAGATCATTGTGAATATTTCTATCTTTTCTTTCATCTTTTCAATTACTTTATTATTATATTTAAATTCCTATTTCTATTCTAGATAAATAATATTTAGAGGATAGAACAATGTCCTTTTGTTTGGCATCTTTTTATACAAAATTGTATACTCTATCAATACAAGATGTTTCTGCATCTTTTTATTGCCCATGACCCACAAGTGCATCTTACATAAATCGATAATGGGGTCAACTAAAGAGTCCTTAAAACTAGTGTATTTATATTCTATTGTCTAAAGACCCTTGTTAATTGGTTAGTACTAGTTATACACATGTCACCATTGTAGAGAGTGAACTTCAAGGTCATGTTTCCCAAATTACCCTTGTAGTAGAGAGTAGGATAATGAATCCTTTAGGGGTCTAACCACCATTCTTAACTTTTTCAATTTTAAATATTTCCTATCTTGTTACCTCTTTCTCATTCTTAGAGTTACGTGGATATTGTAAAGCTTGATTATTGGGTTCAAAACCCAGATACAATTTTGAATTGTGAAAAGGAGTGGAAAATCCAATGTTATTATTGATAATTATAGTCCCACAAGACTAGGTCTCATGGTTTTATTTATTTGTGGATACTTTTGACCTTTATTCCTTTACTCCTAATTCTGGGGCCCCATCTACATCATACTCTAAGTAAATTATCAAAATAATATTCCAATAGATATCCCACCTAGACCTCTTATTATGGACCATGATTTTACTCTTACAATTTAATTTTATCATATCCAATCCTTGGAAGTGAACTTGAGGGACTTGTAGTGGTTCCTTGACCATGAGAATGTTCCTCCTGAAGCCATATCCATCATCTGTAATCTAGGAGATATTTTCATCTCATATAAAAAGAGTCTTGATATTATTTATCTTTTAACTAATATTATACAAACACAAGTACCCACTGTTGTTCCTAAACAACAAAATGCATACTCCAATATCACTAGTCCATAGTTGTATATCGCAATGCTTGGGATATTAGTCCATGTGATGGATAAATGCCCTACATTTGATCCCCTGGTATTAAATTCAGGAAAAGGTCCTATCAAACCTACTCTTAATGTTTTATAAACTCTATTAGGGTATAATAATATATTGTTAATTATCTTTTCTATGATTATTTTTACCATTCATGTTGTTGTACTCAGTGTATTTGTAGCCATTGCTAATGTTGTAGTTTTTTGTGCTACTACTGGAACGAGTGTCACACCTATGCACCTCCCTCCTCTAGCCTGTGACACACTTATAAACATCATATTACAAAATATAGGTCATATGTAGTCACAGTTGGCCAATCTAACCAACACCATCAATTAGTTTTTTCTTCCAACATATAATTTCCATATCCCACTTGCTAATCACATCCTTAATGATTCCTTGCCCCAAAGATTCAAGATCCTAAATGATGCAGGAGCTTCAGAGGGTCATAATTTTTGACTCGGATGTGGGCTTTGGCTGAAATTTGACAGGCAGATTCATGAGCTAGAGTTGATGGCAATTCCAACTCAGCCAGCTTTGTTGGTGGCTATTTCAACCATTTTTTGGGAGCCTGAAATTTCATCTTGACCTCCAAAATTGGCTTTTTCTTTTTCTTTTTAATTGTTTGAGTTTTGTTTTTGTAATAAATCCGAAATCATATTTCTGATTTTGTGGATTAGTTGGCAATTCAACTTGCCTTAGTTGGGAGCTTTTCTTGGGAAAAATCGGGATTCATAGGATGAGTTTTAAAAATTACCAAAAATGGAAAAATCTATTTTTCCTGAAAAACCTGCCAAATATGTTATTTTTTGGAATTGTATTAAGTAGGAGTTTTATTTCATTGTAGAGGTAGAGTAAGTTGGAGAAGTTAATGAAGAATTCAAATTCTATAACATTTTGTTGTGTATCTTCTGAACAATTTTTGTTAGTGGTATTTGGGCTACATCACTAAAGTTTAAAAAGTTCAATGGTGATGGTGATTCACAACTACACATTGGTAGTTCAAGGTCCAAATCAATGACCTTGTTCATTTTAAGAAACAACCTAATGAGAAACTCACTAAATTCATCCTGAGGTAACAATCTATTTCCTCTAAGGTTCCTTATCCTCTATTTTATGATGACCTCTAAAGGATCTTCTTGCCTAGTTTGTAGCTCCAATATTATTAGGGATAAACTTTCCCTCCTTAAGTATTCTACCTTTTGTGGCTTATAAATTGTGCTCGAAGATTACCACACACAATGATTCATTTTGGAGCTTCTTCTTCTAAATCTTGCATTGATATTTATGGAGGTATATTTTGGTGTGTTTAAGTGTCATACCAAGTAAGTTCTTCTACTAGGTTTTAAAAAGACATGTAATTTATTTTAGTTAGGGACCATATACTAAAATTCCTACTTTGAGTGGTGTTATCATATTATTGGAAAATTAAAATATATATCAACCTACATCAAATCCTTGGTACTTGGGATTATCTCACCAATATCGTGCTATCTCTCCTTGAATCCAAATTGGTATACATTTTTTTCCAATTGATTTTTATTTACACTATTTGAAAAAAACTTCTTCTATCACCCAAATCTTTGACATTCCACTAATATTAACATAATTTTTATAAACTATATAACCACTTCAAGACAAAGCTCAACTTCATCCTACTATAAAGCATTTATTGATGCATAAAGACAAAAATAAAGTGCTTAAAAAAATTAATAGAACTCACCACTTTTTTTGTCATTACAACCTTGTTCAACCATAAACAACCTTATAAAGTATATGCTTGGGTTTACTAAACTCTTCTCCGATAGACAATATAGCCTCTTTTCCTTCCATAGTTCTGCTACTATTTGGGCATTGAATATTCACATGCCAATACAAAGTATTTTTTTCAGAATATATACCAATTAGCAATCGCACCTTAGTGTACAATGGAAATGCCTTTTTTAGGGGTTTTCTTTAATTTTCATTAATAGATAATTACAATTTTAATTACTGATTTTTATTTATTTTTGAATCGGGATTAAATTATTGAAAATTTTGTTTTTTGTTTCATGTTAAAAATTAATTTATATGTCATACTTCAGTAAGTAGATGCTTGTTAAATTTTAATAAGTTATGGATTTCATTTTTTTCAATATATGTTATTGGTAAAGATTGGTTGATTTTTATTTTATTTTTAAGTTTTCATTGTAACATTTAGAGAAAATAGATGTATTGAAACAGTTTTACAAATAGATATTTAAATAATATTCTTCAACTTGATTGGTAAAATAGAGTTGGAAGTCTACAATTATATAAAATTTGCCAATTATATATTTTTGTTGTTTATTTTTTATTTATTTTTAAAAAATTAAATATCAACAAAATATATATATATATATATATACACATATATATATACATATACATATATATATATATATACATATACATATATATATATATACA
>MU226674.1:616896-634355 GCA_018584345.1 Thuja plicata
ATTTTTATAATTTGAAAGTGGAAATTTTAACTTTAATATTAAAAGTTACAAGTAAAACATATTAATAAGGTAAAAAAATGCATATTAGAGTTAAAATACATTAATTACAATTCTAAAATATGTTAGCTTAATTCACAAAAAAAAAAAAAATCAATTTATTTAATAATAACTTACAAACACATGATAAATATTGTAATGGAAATCTTATTTTATAACATAATTTCTTTATATGCTAAACATGGATAATAATAATAAGAAAAATAAAACTCTTCTTGTATAAAAATTTAAATACATAAATAACAAAAGAATTGGATTTTCTTTATCATTTAGAAAATATATAATATTTTTTCATTTTATTAGTTTAATATGTATTATATGATTTTTATTTTTAGATTTGAACTCAATTAAATTAGATCATGTCAATGAGTAAATGATCAAGTAATTTAATACATTTATTAAATCAAATATTTTATGAAAGGATGTTTTATTCCCTTAATTAAGTTTTGTCTTTGAAAAAACCCTAGAATGTCAGGATAATTCATTATTTGTTTAAAAATATCAAACTATAATTATGAATATATAATTAATAACTAGTTATACATTATATTTATATTTACTGTAGTTAAAATAAATCTAAAAATCAAAGTTTAAAAAGTTGTTGAAAAAGTTAAATATGAAGGGATTAAATAAAAAAGTATAGTATGGGCCTTGTTGCAGAAGTACATACAAATATGTTAGTATTTCGTCTAGGTAAAGACCGGCTCAATTCTCCTGGGCAAAAATAAAATGATTTGTATAATATTTGATCTATTTTGCATGGAATGCAATCAATGTTTGAACAATGGTCGACAAGGAACAAAGAACGGACAAGATGATTTATATCATCTTTCTGCTGCTACGGAGCATTTTGAAGCGTTTGTTGTTCATATTGGACATAGAATAGATGTATTATAATTATTTTACAATTATGTCGATATTTTAATTTTTTGTACATAATTGGTAAAATATATACTCTCGATAGAACTAAATCTTATAAGTTTAAAATCATTCTTTTAAACATATACAGAGAATAGATGTATTAAAATTCATTTACAACTAAGACAATATTTAAAATTTTTCTACATGAGCGGTAAAATATAAGCTCTGGCTTGAACTGAATCTTACAAACAATTCGTGTATTAGTAAATATTCTTATACACAGTCTGTAGAGCAGAGTTTGTATTCCACAGTTGGAAACCGGAAGCCTTTTTTTAGTTGAAGTGAAAATATCATAAACACTGCATAAAAAAGAAGTATACATTTAGTACATATAAGTTTTTTTTATGAAGTTTGAATTTATACTATGCATTGCCAATGGAGTGTACAACAAACTGAGTAAACTAACAGTTTAAAGGTTTACAATAGGGGCAATGATTTCATCTGCCATGGGGTTCAAATAATCAAACCAATAAAGGTGTTCAAGTGTGCAACGGTGTATACCCCAGTTGCATGTGACAAGATTTCTAGTTGGGTAGAATTTATATTTTATTTGGGTCCATGTAGGTATTTGCTCCCTTATAATTTTTCTTATACATTCATGTATTGGCAGAGATAAATAAGCTCCCTATGGTCCCCACCTTTATACCATTTTTTGGTTCCAAAATGTGTTTGAATGCGATGAAAATTGCAAGTGGTAAATTTGACAATGGTAGCAGAGGTTTTGCAAACATGTTGTATTGATTTGTGGTATTTGAAGCAGATTCTCTAACCATAATTGTCATCTTCCATGTAGTAGAGAGGAGTTTTCGGTATCATATGCTATTGAAGCTGGTTGAAACCATATCTTGCTTGGGATATGATGTACCTCCACTGAATTGCATGTTTCAAAAGTATTCAATTCTGAAATATATAGATCCCTATAAAAATAGGAAAATTTTCTTTGTGATACTGAATGATATGTTATTAGTCCTCTTTATTGTAGTAAGCATTGTGCAATTAAGCCTGAAGACCTTTCTTCTTCATGAATCCTATGAATGTTAACATGCTGAAAGAAGTGATCAATTAAAACAGTCCTCTATCGCAACATTTTTGCAAATTAATTTAATGTAAACGATTATGAGAAATACAAGTGAGCATATATGTAGTTTAATGAGGTAAAGAAGAGATGGGCATTATACATGATAAGATGCATTTATGGCATAAATATGTAGAGATCAGTTGACTGTGAAGAGAAGACCAATAGTTTTAGATGGTGTATTATTGGTATAAATTGCATGTGTTTTAGATTTGCAAAATAATCCTATATAATGCGCATGAATTTTGAAATCAGTTTGTTTAAAAAAAAGCCATAAACTTGAAATAAGCTAAAAAATAAACTATGATTTCATTTTGTTATTTTTTGTTCAAAGCTATATCTTGTTAACTAGGTTTTTTTTTCAAAATTTCTAGATTTAACGAAGAGTTATTTTATATTTTACAAATTAATATTTTTACAGCGAGAAATATGTATATGGATCTAAAAATGTTAAAACACATAAAATTACCATTTTTTGCAGTTTATGGAGGAGGGAGAATAAAATTGGTGGGACAATGCTATTGATGTTGAGCGCGTGAACAAATAAATCATTGATGGATATGAATTTGAATCTCCTACCAAACATTCAAACACCCATAAAAAAAATCAAAGCATCCCATCACATTTATTTTTGTCCTATCACCATTCAAACGTAATCAATTTTTCTAGGAGAGAGACACAATTTGTAAATAATTACTTTCATACGATACATGTAGATTTGTATATATATATATATATATATATATTCTAACATGTATCTAGGAAATATACTTGCCACTAAAATTAAATTTAACTTCAATAAAAGATTGTTAAATAGATAACGAATTATAACTTCAATGTTTTTTTAAATATTTATGGGCAACGTGGAAGCCATTTCATCTTCTTTTTTGTCCCTTTTAATGTTTGAGTTCCTGCATGGGCATGCGAAGCTAAAGAGGAGGAAGAGATGCCCTTTGTAGATAACATCCCACATCCACAATGAAGGGAAAAAATCATGCATTTTTTAATACTCTTTATGACATCAATAATTATTTCAAATGGATTCCCCCATCCAACTACATCTATAGAGGACAAAGGGAAAAAATGGGAGAGAGGAAACTTGTGAAGGTAATTCCACTTGAGGATCATAAGATATGGAGTTTTATACAATATTTTTGGCCATGTTTGATTGGAACCAAGACGGTGTGCAAAGCTATTCACATAAATCAAATTTAGAGAACACTAAACAAAAAAGGTTTTGCACAGGAAAAACAAGGCCTCCCAGTGTGAATTTAAGAGGATTTCTATAGCCTGTATGTCACACTTGGTACTTAGACTAATTTTGCATCCATGCTTCTCTAAGGTGGACAATGATAGGTGGACTATGACAAGAGAGCTCAATGTACATCTCAATATTGTTCATAAGAAATCCCCCTTTTATAACTAACCCTTGGCGATCATTAAAATTCCTCAATAAGGGCATTTGGGCCTATTTCAAGAATGAATTCATGTATATCTCTGATGGAACTTGCTGAGGTGTTAGACCTCTGGTGTTTTTTTTTAATCTTTTAGCTTTGACAGAGGAAGAGAGATTGTCGTGGATGTAACCATAGGAGGAGGATTTTGAATTTTTGAGCTCTCTTCTGTTGGACATTCCATTTTCTCTACATTGTTCTTCTCTTAAGAGTTGTTCTTCCATATTCCTTATGAGCACTGAATGCTATTGTGATAGAAATAAGCATAATCAATGCCATTATGATCATAGAACAAGAATGAGTTAAGTTGAAACCTATTGCAATTCTATGTATATTCAAGGGTAGTTTTTGTGTATTAATGAACAAGAAGAGGTGAATAATGGAGGGTTTGGAAATAAGACAAATGGGGATAAATACATATAAAGTGAAATGATGTTTTCTTGTAGAGGAGAGGGAAGAAATATAAAAATGATTGCAAAGTCTAGCAGTGGTTGAAATTTTTCCTGCCAAACAAACCAGCTCAAACATGATAGATTCATATCATTTCTTTGTAAATAATGGGATATAAATGATTAGGCATGACCAAGAGAAGCACTCTCAATTTCACAACTGACTAAATTTGGTGCTCTTCCATATTGATGATGCCCAAAACAGAAGTGTGTAGCAGAGGTTCAATTGTAATATTTTTATGCTTTTAATTGTAATGTCAACTAACTATGTCTTATGAATATGATGCATTCGTTGATAGTTATGGTGTGAGTGTGGGCATCCATTCTCCATGTGTTCACAACAGTTATCCACATTTCATTCATGCTATCCATCATCAAATGCACTATGCCACCTATTTATTATTTGCAATTCAATAGGAGTACATCTCAAAATTTTGTTTACTCTTCTATCATGGGCATTCCAATCTAGGAGGATTTGGAGCTAACAATAGTAAATTCACTTGATATGCTAGGTAAAGGAAGAACTTGCATAAGTTGGGAAGCATGATTTAATACCATATTAGGTACAGAAAGAGGTTTGGATTACTTCTATGAGTATTCTCATGTATGTATTATGCATAGAGACATTAAACCTGCCAATATTTTGGTAGATGAAAAATTCTAGCCCAAAATTTAGTTCTTTATGAGCCCTATTTTTTCCCATTTATTTGATTCTAATAATCGTCAAATTATTCAATTTCTATCCCTTGTATTGCACAACCTATAGTGCTCTAGAATATGAAGTCCACAATATGAGAAGTCGATGTGTACAACTATAGAGTTCTCTTTCTAGAGATCATTAGTGGTAGAATGTCTATGTAGACAATATTTCCATCTGATACACTTCTAGTACCCTAGGTAATTATAGTCACAAACTTGAAGGCCACAGTCTACAATGA
This sequence comes from Thuja plicata, assembly GCA_018584345.1. Taxonomy (NCBI): domain Eukaryota; kingdom Viridiplantae; phylum Streptophyta; class Pinopsida; order Cupressales; family Cupressaceae; genus Thuja; species Thuja plicata. The sequence continues at coordinate 621,791 of MU226674.1, forward strand.
AAAAATTGTGGGTTCTGGTTCTATTTACAGACAATGCATTACTCTAGTCTTACAATCTAAATTTTATGAGTAGTACCCGGGAGTGAATTTTTCACTAAGATCTCCAAATTCTGCAAATATTTCATCAATTTAAAAGTAGCTATTAGTTTTCTAATGAGGTCATTCAACTACACTTGTGATTAATTTTAATTATTGATGTATTTGATCATCTTGGTTTACAATGCTCAGAAGGCATACAAGACATTCAAATAATAGTAACATCAACATAAAAAATAATCTAGTCCTGGCTAAATCTGCCCTTTCTTTCCATAAAGAAAATTATCATTTGGCTCGAATTTTCTCGAACGATGATGACAGTTGTTTTTTTTTATTACATTGAGAGAAAAAGATTTCAAAAACCTTCAAACTAATCTAATTGGTTGGTGTAAATTCATAATTTGGGCAATGGACAACCCGGCCTGTGTTAAAATAGGAGCTTTCAAATGGGATATGGATGTTCACCACAGGTTTATGGTATATATTATTGTGGGATATCGTAGCTAAAGGTTGTAACTACCGTGGTATATAAATATGTAGAAGATTACCATCTGTCTTTCTAGTATATAAGGTTTAAGGTATACTATAAAATGAGAACCGTTTAAAGAGAACAAGTTTAAATGTATATGTGCTACGATATTAAATATAAGATGAAGAAATAGAACAACGATAAACAAAGAAGGTAAAAAAAGAATGGCACCATGAATTTTTTATCTGCTATCCTATACCTTTGGTGCTCTTAAAACTCTTATCAAACCTTTTCTCTGTAAATTTCCTATTGTTTCTTGTAATTTCTTACCATGTTTTTTTTTATTTCTATTTGTAGCCAGAGAGAAGAAAGGTGGTGATGGTGTACACCCAAAATATCAATAAAATGTACAATCTACCAGACATATCTCAAAAATCTCTTGCATGAACAACATTAATGGGGCTTCACCATTTTCCAGGAAGGTATGTTTGGTTGGAAGGATTTGAAGACGTTAAAGCAAGAACTTTTTGGTTAATAGGAAGTGAAGACACACCATCTCGAGCTTGCCGGTGGATGGGACATTTAGAGTACAAGTCATTAATGATCCCAAGTCCATAATTATTTCAAGTGTCATAGATTAAAGACTACTCTAACGTCATTATAGGAGGTTGCAGGCTACTCTCAACAAGCATTGATGACCAATTTCTTCATCAAGGCTTGAAATAACATCGCCCATATCTAACTTCTTCAAGAAGGCTCCAAACATGAAATATTTAGCCTGGTCATCCATTACTTTCACTATGATTGATGGAAATTATAGTATCACTCCATCTTCCCCTCCATTTCTTGTCCCATATACACATATGAGTGATGTTGTCCCTTTACGATGAAAAAATGAAAAGACCTCTAGATTCAATCCCATCGGCGGAGGCAGGTTCTTCAAGGCATTGATAGCCAACAATCTCTTAATGGAAGTAATTGCCTTTTACACCAATAACAATTGTAGATCAAACAAAAGAGGTTACAACATTCCAAAATGGAAATTCCTATGACATAATCAAACAACTCCTCGCATTTCACACCTCTCCAAAACATATTGTATGAGCAATGTATATAAGAATAAAATAGATTGTATGAGTAATGCTAGTGAAATATTCAATGAATATTTTGATTTCTTGAATAAAAAATACAATCATCCTCCATAAAAAGTCTTGTAGCTAGCATAGTTTTTGAGAGCCCAGACTCTATAGATGTCGATTTGCAACATTTTCTACAAGGAGAAGATTATCTATAAAAAAAAATATGGGATGATATGTTTCTATATATTCAATAAATAGTGAACTAGCTCAAATGATTAATAAACAAAACCATGTTCAGGACATCAATATGAACACATCAAGCTTCTTTTGATACCAAAAAAGACTTTCATCAAAGACAAATGTTGTGATAGTTTCATTATTTTTTAGTGTGAATTTATACATTGCTAAAATAGTTATTAACTATTATCAATTGGAAAGAATAGTTAACTAGAAACAATCATTAACTAGTAACAAGTGCAAATATTTATAGTTTAGTTCTTCATAATACAAAAACACAATGTGTCAAAAAAATTGACTTGAGAAGCTTCCCTCTTGTAATAGAACCAATCTCAATTTCACAACTACTAATACAATTTTAGTTTCTTTGAATGAGGAACCATTTATAAGATAGAAAAGGTCTCGTTAAATCTAGCAATGTATCTTGATTGTAGGATAGAAAATTCATTATGATAATTTTTTAATTGTTTTTTCCACTTCGTCATTTGACTTTTTATTTCCTGTATTTTTTTAATGTATTTTTATTTTCTACTAGATAAATATTCCAATGACACAAGCACATCTGCTAAAAGAAGAGTGCCTTAGCTTAATTCTATTGATATATTAGCAATTGGGCACAATTTTCTTAAACATGTAAGGTTTGAAAAAAAAAATTATATTTTTAATTATGATTTATAGAATGTTCTTGTTCCTTCTTGTGGTAACTAAAAAATAAGTATGATTAAATTAGAGATAGCAAATGTTTTCATGTGTTTTAAAGAGCCAAAGAAAAACAAATGTCAAAAGAAAGCATAAAATCCAAAAGAATATAAGATGGAGATGTAAAAAAAATATAAATAGTTGGATATGGGTTTTAGGTAATATGAAAGAATTTTGAAGCTTATGATGTAGATGAGTGTTTGATCAAAGAGATAAAGAAGAATTACAAAATAGTAATGATCAAATTAATCAATTCAAAAAATGGACATCAATAGTCACCTTAACCTCTTCAAATATCTCTCAAGTTTAGCATAGTGACAATAGTCATGCTTGTCATTTGAAGATGGCAATGAACAATCTTAACAAAAATATGTTTTTACTAATCATTATGGTCAGAAACATTCCTTATAAACTTATGACAACATCAATGATGTTTGTACTAACTTATCAAAATACTGATAACAATGCTAATAACTAGCATGCGATAATTTTGAAATAATGACCTCAATAATATAACTATCATAATCAATAATCACAATAAAAATTGTCACATTCCAAATTGACAAGGTTTTTAAGCTCAATTATACAAATTGACTTCAAAATTGTAGATATCATATTTTATTCACTAGTCATGTTCTGGCAGTTTTAGGTCCAAATGGCTTAATCATCAATAAAATTTTGAACAAATTATAGAAATAGCCCTATTTCTAGAAAATGATTAAAATGATACAATTAAATAATTAATCTAGATTGTTAAATTCTAAACATGAATGAATTCTAACAGAAATAGATTTTCCCAAGTGCTCAATTGTATGCAAACATTTGTACTATATATTTGGAGTCTTTCTAACTTCTCACATAAAAATTTGGCTTTAAGATCATGTAGTGAAATCAAATATAACATATTACCTTCTCTATAATGTCAAAAAATTATAGACAATAACAAAAGCCACTATGATATAGGAGCATCTTGGGTTCTTGGCAATCCTATATCAACCAAAAATATGTTTGTTTGAGTTTAGTATCTTGTTGAAGATGACTCGGTAAAGTGCTTGGTAACTACTCTTGTTTGGTCAGTTGAAGGTCTATTGTTTCATTTCACCGATTGAGATCAGTTACTTGTTTTGGCTGGCTTCATCGATGAGTCTCGGCGATTTTTCTTGATGGCTCGGTGGTTTCACCGATTGGTCTTTGTTTCTTGGTAGTCTTTCTCACCGAGTTGGCTTTTGGATGTTGGATCTTGTGGCTGACACATGCATTTAATTTACACAACATAATTAATGTTGGGGTCTCTCATTGGGATACATGTTGACCTAAATTAGAGTCATTGTTTCCTATGCTAGATCTTTAGGATCTTTTGGGGCCGACCTTTTTAGTAGCCGTTTGTATAAAAGTAGTGTTTTGTTCATGGATTAGGTAGCAGTTAAATAGTAGATTTGGATCAAGGGTTTGTGACCTTGCATGTATGAGGAATTTATGTAAAATAATTTGAATGTATTTGGTCATAACCGGGAAGGCCTTACAACCCAACATGTATGAAGTTTGATGAAATAATATAAAGTTTGTATTCCTTCTCTCCTTTTTTGTATTTAAAGATTCTATTTTATTTTTTTGCAAGCTAGTTTGGTAGTTGGGAGTTCCCTTGGGCCTATTTAATAGCCCTCCTTGTGTGAGGTGGTATTAGAGTGAAGGTTAGATCTAAGGTTCCTTCTTGTAAATCCTAGTTGGCTGATTTGTTGTGGGCTAGCAGATTGTGATCTGACCTGCAGTTGCAAAATATTTCTAGATGGTTTGTAGCTGATAAAATGGAGATCCAGGCTTAGCTGATATGCTAAGATAGATTGTTGTGAGATTAGAAGTTGTTGAGACATCCTAGCACCAAGGAAGACATCTTGAGAATATTAGTGATGATTAAGTTGAGGAAGTACAGGGAGAAGCCACACCTGCACTTGTGATGGATCATGAAGAGGAAATATTCATGAGAGCTTTGACAAGTTTGAATTCCATGCCTCAGTTTAATCCCCCTAAGTATAGTGAAAAGTTGGATTCAGATGAATTGATAGACTGGATAACCGAAATGAAGAAATACTTTGAGTATGAGAATGTAACAGAGGAGAAAAAGGTGAAGATTAAAAGTACAAAGATGAAAGGTCATGCATCCTTGTGGTGGGTGTATCTATAATGGGATAAAAATAAGAAGGGGTAAAGACAAGATAAAGGTATGGGATAAGATGATAAACAATTTGAAATGAAAGTTTATACCTTTTGATTACCAGATTAACCTAGTTAGGAGAACGCAAAGTTTGAAGAAAAAAGATAGCTCTGTAAAAGATTATACTAAGGAATTTAATAGATTAAATATCAAATTTGGACATTCTTAGGATGAGGTGGAAAGATTAGAAAGATACTTGAATGGATTAAGAAGTTCTATACAAGATGAGATCACCTTGGTAAAGATGGAGAGTATTGAGGAGGCTTATCAGTTTTCCCTAAAAGATGAGGAGAAATTAAACAAAATATATGAACAAAGACAAAGAGGAAGATGTGGTAGATTCCCTAGAGGAAGAGGTAGATCTTATGGTGAAAATATTAGATCTAATCAGTACAAGAAAAATCAAGACAAACATCAAGACAAAGCCATGACCAAATGGAAAGGCGAAAGTTCATTTTGAGGAAGAGGCAACTAATCCCGAGGTGGATATAGAAGAAGAGGGTTCCAAGGAACTTCTTACAATTATGTAGAAGAGGGACATAGATCATTTGACTGTAAACATGAAAGCAAGAAAGTCATTAGTAGAAAAAATGCTTTCATGCAAGAAGGGTCACTGCATGAACCTAAGAAGGAATGAAACCTAATCATTAGAATGTTATTGTGAAGTGAGAATAATAAGAAAGATCCAGTAAGAAATTGTTTTTTCAAGACTTGATGCAGAGTTTCATAAAATTTTTGGAAAGTAATTATTGATAGTGGAAGCTCATAGAATCTGGCATCTGAGGAAATGGTCACCAAGTTATAGTTGGAAATAATGAAGCACCCAAATCCATATGAGATTTCATGGATCAAGGATGAGAATACACTTATGGTGAGTGAACAATGTTATGTAAATCTAAAAATTGGAAAGTATTATGATAAGGTGTTGTGTGATATTACGCCTATGGATTTTTGTCATATTTTGTTGGGTAGACCTTGGAAATATGATAGAAATCATATACATGATGGAATATTGAAAAAGTATACTATATGGGTTGATGGTAAGAGAAAAATATTGTTACCTTTAGTTGAAGAATCTGTTCGTGGGATATGAACATCTATGAAATTTTTTTTTATGTAAGGTAGGTAGTTTGTTAAGGATCTAAAGAGAAATTGTGTTCATTGTGCATTGATTCCTAACAAATCGAGTGAGAAAATAAAAGATAAAACTCCTGAGTAAGTTGAAAATTTGCTTACCAAGTACAAGGAGATCATTTCAGATAACATGTACCTGATGGTTTTCCACCAATGAGAGATATTAGTTAGTGTATGGATATGATTCCTGGAGCTATTTTTCTAAATAAGGCACCAAACCGATTGACACCAACCAAGAATGAAGAACTCAACCGACAAGTTAATGAGTTGTTGCAAAAAGGTTTGATCAGAGAAAGTTTGAGTCCATGTGTATTAACAGCTATGTTAGAACCTAAGAAGAATGGAGAATGGAAAATGGGTACTAATTCAAGAGATATTAACAAGATAACAGTTAAGTATTAGCTCCCTATACTGAGGATGGACGATATAATGGATTGTTTGAGTGGAGCAAAATATTTTACAAAGATTGATTTGAAGAGTGAATATCATCAAATCAGAATCAAAGAAGGTAATGAATGGAAGACTTCTTTCAAGACAAAAGATAGTTTGTATGAGTGGTTGGTTATGCCTTTTGGTTTAACTAATGCACCAAGTACTTTTATGAGGGTAATGAATGAGGTCTTGAAGAAATTTTTGGTTAAATTTTTGATTGTGTACTTGGATGATATTCTGATATTCAGTAAGACTAGAGAAGAGAATTTGATGCATATAAGACAAGTGTTACTAAGATTGAAAGAGGAAAAATTTATGATTAATTTGAAAAAGTGTTCCTTCATGAAAGAAGAACTGGTGTATTTAGGCTTTGTGATTTCAAGTGATGGTTTGCAGCTGGAACCTGAGAAGATTGAAGCTATACTTGATTGGCCTACACATGAGAATGTCAGTGAGGTAAGATCATTTCATGGATTAGCAAGTATTTACCGAAAGTTTATCATAAATTTTAGTTCAATTTGTAATACTATGGCTGAGATAATGAGAAAAGACAAGAGAGAATTCAAGTGGACACATGAAGATTATAGGAGTTTTGAGACTTTGAAGAAGAAGGTTGCTAAATTGCATGTGTTAGCCTTACCTAATTACAATAAGGTATTTCAAGTTGAGTTTTATGCAAATGGTGGTGCAATAGGAGCGGTGTTAGTCAAGAAGGTAAACCTATTTTTTTCTTTAGTCAGAAGTTAAATGATGCTAAGAGGAAATATTTTGTGTATGATCAAGAATTCTATTCTATTATTCAAGCACTAAATAAATGGAGACATTTTTTGATACCAAGTGAATTTATGTTGTATATTGTCAATATAAGTTGAATCAGAGACATATGAAATAGGTAGAGCATTTCTAGATTTTCACATTTGTGATAAAGCATAAGAGTGGAGTTTGTAACTAAGTTGTTGATGCATTGAGTAGGATAAGATCTTTGTTGACTGAAATGAGAATTGAGGTTCTTGGTTTTGATGATATGAAGCATTTGTATGAAAGTGACCATGATTTTTCTGAGCCATGGAGAATGTGCAAAGCACCTATTCCAGATCAACCGAGTTAGTATGAATATTATTTCATTCAAGAGGATATGTTGTTCAAAGTTATTTAATTATGTATACCAAGGGGATCAATGAGAACCAATTTGATAAAGGAAAAACATAGTAGTGGTTTGGCTGGACATTTTGGTATTGATAAGACATTGATTTTCCTTAAGGAAAGGTATTTTTGGCCTCGGTTGTATAAGGATGTTCAAAAATTTTTGAAGAGTTTTTGAGTTTGACAAGTTGCAAAATGAGTAAGTCAGAATATTGGTTTGTATACACCAATTTCTATTCTTGAGAGACCTTGGAGTGATATTAGCATGGATTTTGTTCTTGGCTTACCGAGGACAAAAAGAGGTAATGATTCTATATTTATTTTGGTGGATAGATTTTATAAGATGATACATTTTATACCATGTAGAAAAACATCCAAAGTAGTGCATATAGTAGATTTGTTCTTCAAGGAGATTGTCAGATTGCATGGATTACCGACGCGTATCATCTCTAACCAAGACAATAAGTTTGTTGCTATTTTTGGAAAACACTTTAGAAGAATTTGGACACCAAGTTGAATTATAGTTCTATACTTCATCCATATATTGATGAACAATAGAGGTTGCAAACATACGTTTGGGTAAGTTGTTGAGATGTTTACCTAGAGATAAACTGAGTAATTGGTATTTTATGTTAGCAAAAGAAAAGTTTGCATATAATAATTCAGTGAATAGGAGTACTAGAAAGACACCTTTTTAGATTATTACTGGCATGCAATTGAGAGGTATATAATATTTGAGAGATATTTCTAGCGAAGAGAAGAAAAGTACTGAAGGAGAATTTTTTTTTGAGTTTATGAAAACATTGCATGAGGAAGTGAAACATAAATTGGAGAAAAGTAGCCAGATATACAAGGATAGTGTAGATAGATCAAGAAGACATAAGAATTTTGAGATTGATGATGAAGTAATGGTTCATTCAAAGAAAGGAAGATTTTCTATTGGAACATATGGTAGATTGAAGATGAAGAAATGTGGTCCTTGCAAGATATTAAAGAAGTTTGACAGTGGAAATACTTATGAAGTAGAATTACCTGAGGACATGGATATATCACCTATATTCAACATTTTAGATTTGTATGAGTATCATGAACTTGATGAAGAAGTGATAGTGTTGAGTGATTATCCTAATAAACAAATAGAAGAAGTTGAACATATTTTAGAAGAAAGAATTGACAGAAGCACCAGACAAAAGAATTACATGAAATACTTGGTAAAGTGGAAGAACAGACTAATTGAAGACTCTACGTGGATTTCTCAATCTGAGTTGGATTTAGCTTAGGTTGTACCGTACTCATGATTTAGAGAACCATTTATTTTAACCCCATGTGTCTAATACATGAGCATCTTGGGTTCTTCAAAATCTTGTATAAACCAAAAATATGTTTGTTTGGGTTCAGTAGCTTGTTGGAAACTTCTTGGTAAAATGCTCGATAACTGCTCTTGTTTGGTCGGTTGAAGGTTTTTTTTTTTCACTAATCAATCTGGGTTACTTTTTTTGGTTGGCTTCATCGACAAGTCTTGGTGATTTTTCTTGACTACTTAGTGGTTTCATTGATTGGTCTCTGTTTCTCGGTACTCTTTCTCACCAAGTTGGTTTTTGGATGTTGGATCTTGTGGCCGACATGTGCATTTAAATTCATAGCATAATTAATGTTTGGGTCTCTCGTTTGGATACATGTGAACCTAAATCTGGGTCATTGATGTTTCCTATGTTGGATATTTAGGATCTTTTGGGGCCAAACTTTTTGGTAGCCTTTTGTATAAAATGAGTGTTATGTTCATTTCTTAGGTATTAGTTAGATAGTACAGTTGGATCGAGGGTTTGTGACCTCGCATGTATGAGGACTTTCTGTAAAATACTTTGAATGTATTTGGCCATAACCAGGAAGGCCTTATAGCCCAACATGTATGAGGTTTGATGAATAATATAAATTCTAAATTTCTTCTCTCCTTCTTTGTGTTTAAAGCTTCTGTGTTATGTTCTACAAGCTGGGAGTGTCACACTAGTATTCTTATTTCAAATTGTCAATTTGTATAGTTAGGAAACTTGATTCAAAGAAATCCTCATGTGCAAAATTCATGGATAGAGGAATCTATAAAGACTCCATTCCTTAATCCAAGCTTAAAAATAAAAAATTTCTTCCAAATTGATAGAGTCTAAACATTTGGTAAGAAAACAATCTGGACAAGGCTAAGTACTCTTGTAGTTTGGAGGAATATAAGGACAATTGTAAAATTCAGAAGGTAATCCATTACAAGGAGGTAAAAAATGTTTAGATATTGGAGTGTCATGACACAATTCACAATTTTTATGGAACCAACTCCACTTGATATACTCTCTTCTTTTAGTTCTTTGTTTTTATCTTTCTTTTATTTTTTTCTCCAATAATTATGAAACATCATGCCAAGGAAACCTTGAAACAGGGACAAAACATGAGCTAAAACATACTGAATAATTTTTTTTAAATAATAAGGTACTATATTAATTAAATCAACCAAGTATATTACTACTTGTTATGCATAACTAGAAAGTAGGAGGATAAAGAATATACTTAGAATGGAAGTATACTTACATGTTCAAGTAATAACCAATATCACTACTTACTAGAGTTTTGCTACCTTGTCTCTGCATTAGATTTTCCATGCCCCAATACCTATAACTACACACATATCTATAAAATTATATGTAATATATTAGATACATTTTTGTAAATATAACATTCACAAATATCTTACCTAGATGAATTAAATAAATAATTACATTTGAATTAGTAAAGAGTGGTGGAGAATGAATATCATTGAGAAAGAGTGGAGTAATTTTATTCAAATATTTAAAGACATGTCCTAAGGGCTATACCTAAGTCTCAAGGGCTCATCATTGATGACCTTTCCTATGTCACACATATAGACTTTGTATTTTGACTCTTTCAATTTCAAATCATTTGTTTACAACATTATGAAAGTGGGTATGCAATAATTTCTAGGGTTCAATCCCCTAGATAGCTTCTTTGACGACTACCACTCACTAGGTGAAATAGGGATAGGAACTTTTTTAAGGTTACACAATCCAATACACTCCAAGGAGGCTTGTTTGGATGTTTAGTCAGGAAGTGATCACATCCTTGTTTACTTATAAACTATAAGTTTACTTCTTGTGAGATTCAACTTAGTGTAGGAATAAAGTAAGTTATCTTAAGAAAATATTATCATGTGGAAATTTTTATAGAATAGGATTAAAATTAAAAAAAGGATCTCTTAAAGGGGTAGACTATATCATAATATGTTGATAAATTGAGCTAAGAAATTCGATTAAGAATGTGTTGGTGAATGGATTTGTTCTTATTAATAACAATTTAACTTCAATAAATATCCCTTCTTTTTAAGAACAATTAGACAACCACAGTTGGGTAAACTAAGATAGTTTCCCTTTGAATTAGTTTCCCTTTGAATTAAGGTACAACTCCCTTTCAAAGATTTTCAATAAATGCTAACTAAAATAAAATAAACCCAATCATAGTTTTAATCAGAAAGTTAAAAGGATTACTAACATCCATACATCACCATGATATGAATGCGATTTTTGAAATAAACAATTTAGAAATAACAAAGCACGCAAACTCTATTCCTATATATATATATATATATATATATATATACCAAGATATATGGTAGATTCTCAAAGATAAATAACCACCACACTGAAAAATGAATTACCAAAGAATCTTACAAGTTCATTTACTCAAACACACAAATTTAAGTTTTTAGTGATCATCTATCAAGTTCATTCACAGATAAAGTTTTCTAAAAAATATCACATACATCATAATACTAATATCAAGTCTATCTCTTCAAAATTACTTGGCCCCTACTAAATTATTTTAAAAACATGTGTGTGTGTGTGTGTGTGTGTGTGTGTGTAGTCTCTTTCAAGAGAATTATCTTTTAAACCTAGAGTTAACTAACTCTAAACCAAAGTAAAGTTCAATTTGTAGAAACTGAAATGCAAAACCTAAAGATTCTTAAAATAAATAAATTAAACAAGTAAATTCATCATGCTTGATCATGGTTTTGATGACATCGTGGAGCTTCCTGACTTTCCCTCCCTGTTGTGGTGACAAGTTGCACTTTCCACTCCTTGTGTGCAATAGAGAAATCTTGAATTATAGGGAAGTTAGGGAGGCCAATATGCACAATTCGCTACTTTTAGAATTATCTTTCCCTTCTAACTTCCGGTACTTTAACCACATGACTTTGGAAGTATTTGAAGACTTAAATATATTTGAAGACTTAAATTCCTTCTACACAGACATAGTGAGCTTTGTTAATTCCCTCAACAGTTTAGCATATTCTGCATAACCTTGCTTCATTATTGAATTTCTTTGTTTGATGCTTTTATTTCACATATACAGTAAATTATCATCTAAATTCTCCACAACCTTTTTCTGATAATATTTTTATTCTGACATATTTTTGAACCTCATTCATTTGAGAAATGATTGCCATTCACTTGGCTTGTTCTTTCTTTAATGCAATGATTTTTGATTTATAGTTCCTTGATGACTACGAGTGTCATCATATGCTTTTCTCAAATTAATAATGTATTCAATACCTCCCTTGATTAGCTCCTCTATCCATTCATTGAAAATATAAGCTACCATTTTTCTCCTCTATATATGTTCTATCATATTTTGATTAGCTAGAGATTTAAGATCAAATGAGGTAGATAACTGAGCTATGAGTTGTGGGCTTGAATTGTGTATAACATGAATATATTCAGCCATGAGGTGTAGGTTTTTTTTTAATTTCTTTTTGTATTTCTCACCTTTCTAGGTCCTATTGACCATTTTCCTAGTAGAAGCTTCCATGAGATGTGCATCTACAACCTGTGAAGCAGATCCAAGATCAATCTTTTCCACTTTAAAATCTTTAACTATTGGATCTTGAAATTCACTATATGTTAGTGGGTGGGCCACTCATGCACTCTAATTTCCTATATCAAGATCATAATCCACTTTGGAATTAGTTTTCAACTTCTTTGATTTGGGGGTCTTTCCTAAGTACCCACTCATCATATCTTCCATAGGTAAGGATATTGGAAAAACATTTATTTTCTTTCTTACTAA
>MU226675.1:0-34892 GCA_018584345.1 Thuja plicata
TTCAAAATAGGGTGGTCGTACACATGCGGGGTATGGTCCTGAAACAGACATTTTGAAAAAGAGGTTTTTAAACATGCCTACTAAATATATTTTCTACTATGTGGGTATTTAAATAAATTACATATTTAAAAAATAGATTCTGAACACTACATTTTCTATTAGTGGATTTTTTTGATATTCAATCTCTAAGTGCCTCAAATTTTGACATCAATTGACAGACAACTTGAAAATCAAGGAAAACACTTCCACTTTTTGTCCAAAAAGTGGACTCAACTTCTTGCTGGCACCCTTTGATGTCAAAGGTATTTTCATTGATGGTATTTTCTGTGATTATTAGTGGAATAAATATAATTTTCTAATCTAGGTTTTGACTATTTTTTCTCCTTGTCCAAAGAAGGAAGTATTGGATACAGGTAAAGGTAGTCAGGCCTCACTTGTTTTGGGATTACAATAAAAGTCCCTTACAAAGGGTGCTTCAAAGAAGCCCCGCAAGGTGGGTCATAAGAAAGATCTAGGGAAGGTGAAATTATTTATTGTGCAATAAGAGATTAAAGCATCTTTTATTTGGATGATCTATACTATTTTAATCTTTAGATGAACTATAAATGCTTCATTATTTTTTACAATTCTAAAGTTGTCACCTTTAGTTCTGAACATAAAAAAGAGAAGTGCAATAGTAATGAACAATAATTTTGGTCTTTCTTATTTAGATTCTTATGATATTTATATTATATTTGTGGCCTTTCCTTACCTATTTAATATAATATGTTATTTTTTTTTTCTTTTTGCAGAAATGTGTTGATAAACTCAAAGAAGGGGATAAAGTTAAAGTGTTGGATCCATATGATGGTGATGTTGTGGGCATTGGGCGGATTCACTCTCTATCTATTTTACATGAAATCAACTTGAAAGGAATAGAAGATGTAAATGTAAATATTTTAAAGGTCACAAGTAACGTACCCCTTGCTTATGAAGACAAAATAGATGGAGCTGTTCATCTAAAAGAGAAAGAAGGAACCTTCACACAGTGGCCACTAAAATATTTGCAAAAAATGACATAGTTGATCAACATGTTTATTATGTACTAGTTGTTAGACATCTTGGCTCAGTATTTTATATTTGAGATAACTTTGATATTTTTTTATTATATTTACGTATATACTCTTTAGATAAATTTGACATCTTATATATATATTTTGACACTGCATACTTTGAGTATGATATTTTTTTGGCATTGTAAAATTTAATATGATATTTTTTGGCATTAGTTCAAGTTTAATATGATATTTTTTTGATATTATAAAATTTATGCTATTTAAAATACTTTGCATTTTCTGACTAAATTAATGACTACTTCAACGACTAAATTAATGACTAAATATATGACTGAATATATGACTCAATAAATGACTAAATAAATGACTAAACATACGACTAAATAAATGACTAGATTAACTAAATATACGATCAAATATATGACTAAATAAATGACTAGATTAACCAAATATATGACCAAATAAATGACTAAATAAACTACTAAATTAATGAATAGATTAACCAAATATACAACTAAATATATGACCAAATATATGACTAAATAAATGACTAAATTAATGACTAAATAATTAAATAAATGACTAAATTAATGACCAGATCAATGACTAAATTAATGACCAAATCAATGACCAAATTAATGACTAAATTAATGACCAAATAAACTACCAAATGACCAAATAAATGACCAAATAAATGAATAAATATATGACCAAATAAATGACTAAAATAGTTTAGTCATAAATTTGGTCACGAGATAAATGACTGGCAATAAACTACCAGTGGTCACGTGACCAAATTTGGTCATTTATCTATAATTTTTGGTAGTTTATTTGGTCATATATTATTATTTTTGTACTAGTGCTCTTACTCTAAAACTTATGCTTCTTCATGTAGCTTGCTGGTCACTCTTCCTCTTCAACCTTTCTTCTTTCCTTAGGGCCACTTGTAAGCACTCATCCACTATTTTGGAGGTCAAGAGGTTTATCTCATCTTGCAAATTGAATCTCAATCTATTAAGGTATCTAACTACGTTCTCCCTCTCATTCTCCACATGCCCTAATCTAATGGTGAGCTTGTGGAACTCCTTGGTGTATGTGGCTACATCCATGTGCATATATTTCAAGTTTTGTAACCTCTTGTACATTTGGATCTCATAATCTATTGGTAGGAATTGATTCTTGATTTTTATCACCATTATCTCCCATGAACTAATCATGGATCTACCTGCCTTCAAAATTTCCCCTTGGTATAGTTCCACCAATTCATTGTAGACCCTTTCAATTTAGTTTTTGATAATTTCACAATCCTATCCTCTAGCATGTGCTTGTACTCAAAATAATTGTTGAGGGCATCAATCCATTGTATTACTTCTTTAGCCTCCATTTTTCCCATACACTAGAATTTCCATCTTAGAAACAAAATATTTTTTACTTACTTATTTCAATACATTTATTATCCTTCTCTCCTTAGGAGGCACATCTTCCTCTTATTATTGAAGGTCTCCTTATTATCCATCTTCTTCTTCATCTGTCTCTCTTTCTTCTTCTTCAATTCTTGCTCTCCTCTTTTTGTTTGCCCTCATTGCAAGCATCTCTTCTTCTGAGACCTTCACTCTCCTTGCAATCATCTCTTCTTCTGCTGCACACATGCCCTTTGGAGGCATTTTGTAAAAATATTCAACTAGCCACAAATTCCTTCTCAACATACAACTAAACCCTTTGGCACTGATACCACTATGACGTAGATGGTTTTAGAAAGGTGAAATAACAAAATTCATTCACTGGTTATAATATTCAACTACATGGGACACATGCGGGAATTCAAATTCAACATCCACTAACAAGGATTGAGACCCTAACATAAAAATTTGACCGAATAAGGTAGTGGGCATTCCCAAGGTTTGGAAAATTAGGTTTGTATTGATTACAATCTCAAAATATCCCAAAATATTCAAAAACACCATTGGCACAAATCCATTACACCATTTGATACCATTTTCTTTAATAAGGCAATTAGGCCTTGTAGCCCTAACTAGTGGTTTTTTTATTACAATAACTCCCTAACCATTGATCTTATGCAAAACTAAAGATAATTTACACATACCCTTTTGGAATCCTTAAAACATACGCTAAACTTGGCATGGGTTCCTTTCAAATATGTCATTTAAATTTTGACAATCAGACAATTTTATGGCCTAATTAGGTCTCTACTACAAAGGAAGTGTCCTTCTAATGCTTCACTTGACCCAACAACCACTTGGAACATGTCAATTTTACCTTAAACCAAACAATCTACCATTCTATAATGCCTGAACTTCTCAAATCCTCCACTTCTACACTCTTTGCCTTCAAATTCATTATTTCCAGGTGTGTCGGCATCAATTTAAAAATATCCACCAACTTGGTTTTCCCTTCCAAAAAAAAAATCTTCAAACTTACCATAAGACCTATCATTTCACAAAGTATCAAAAAATTCCAATGATGAAATGCCAAGTTATGATCGTTTTTTATCTCCCAACCCTAGTTAACGAGGGTTTTAGACCTCTTCTCACAAGAAATATTTTAAATTTATTTATGCGCAATGAAATTAAACCAAAAAAGATAAAATGAAGATAGAATCATTCACCTTTCCACCAATATGACTTGCAGACCATGGGGATGTCGTACAAGTATATACAAATCCACCGTTATTAGAAAAATGCAGGAAAAATTAGAAAATTGAGAAAAATTCTATTGATGTACCTTCTAGTCTCTTCAAAAACCATTGAATCAACCATAGGGAGGCATATTTATGCTAAATAAAACCATCCCAACCATTTCTAACTGCATTTTACACCAGTTAGCCATTGGGAAAAAACATGTACTTGTTTTTGCAATAAAAGTTTCAAAGCTACTCATGCAACTTTTGCACTTTTTTTAAATTTTTGCATTAATTTCACTCCACATTCACACTTTTGGACAATTTGACCAATGCTGACCAATTAGGTCCTGATTGGCTACAAATGACCAATTGGCACCAAGGACTTATAAACTGACTTAAAAGAATTGAAAATAGTCCTTAGGACCTTATTACATCCAAAATGAACATATAAACATATAATGTAAAATGATTATTCTTTAATAGGCCCCTTGGACGCATAGGTGCCCCTGTACCATTTTCTTAGGTCCAATAGGTGCAATGGGATGGACCTTATTCAAGTTAAACATGGTTGATCTTTGATCTCCCATAATTAGATGATCCTCCATTCTTGTAGGCTCTTTGTGCCTTTATTTACTGTCATAGATATTTTTCCTATTCTCTTATCAATTGATAATGGTTGTAGAAATAAATAAGCTCCCTTTTAGATTTAAAAGGACGCAAAATCTTAGTTGTGATTTAAAAATAAAAATTAAATATTGGTGATTTATTAATGTTCAAGGAATATCCATTTATGGTATCATTAAAAAATTGTCTTTGATCAAATCTAATATTTTGAGATGGAATAAATTATCCCTTGGCCTTATCTTTAATACAAAGAGTTGGTTACAGAACAAGATAGATAATATCCAGGGAAAGATTCATTCTCATGGGGCTTCTAGTGCTCTTGTGAATCATTTTTTTTTAATCATCTTGAAACTGCATGATATAATTGTAAATGAGGAAGAATTCGTGAAGCAAAGGTGTAGAGCCATCTAGCTCCAAACAAGAGATCCAATACTACGTTTTTTCATATGACCACCATCAAGCATCAACCATCAAATATAGTCTACTCCATCTAATTTAATGGAAGAATTTATAATAAAGATAAAGACATCATGTAGGCGACCACTACTTTGTTTCCTTCTCTTTTCTTAAATGATCAAATTCATGATTAGGATTGTCAAAAAATCTCTTTTAGAGAAATCTCCTCTCTTGTCTCGAGAAACATGAATAATTACCTTACAAGGATTTCCTTAGAGGAGGAGGTGGGCAATACTATTTTTTCTTTTAAGGTAAAAAATTTCCTATCCCTAATGAATTTCCAATGTTTTTCTTTCAAATCTATTGGGATATTATTGAAAATGACATTATTGTGTTGGATAAGGAATTCTTTGGCTTATGATCTCTTTTGAAAGAGCTGAATTCCACCTTTATTATCCTTATCCCTAAGAAGGTCAGAGCTAATTCCTAGTAAGAATTTCACCCCATTAGTTTGTGTAATTATATATACATGATCTTTTCCAAGATCCTTTTGATTCATCTGAAGTAGATCCCAACTAATCTAATATTGATTCAACATAATGGATTTGTGTGTGGTCGTAATATAATTGACACAAATCCAATATGCATGAAAACATCTATTCTTTAATAGTGAGTAAAAAGGCCATTTTTTCTTAAGCTTTATATCCTTAAGTCTAATGAGAAGGTTGATTGGAAATTTATCTTAAAAGTTATTTTGGCCTTTGGCTTTAGCTGTAACTTTATTCAGTTGATTTGTTTGTTTATTTATATTATAAGTCTCTATTGTAGTTGATGAAAACTCAACCCTACAACTCCCAAGAATCACATGTCATAGAAAGAGAAGCAAAAGCTATGAAGGCCAGAAATAGAAGATTTGTGAAAGATGAAACATCCTCAATTGATGCAATAATAGAATACATAATACAAGATTATTCAAGGTTAATTATAATTGACTTTAAAATATAAATAGATTCAACCTTATAAAAAGTGATCAAAACCCTAAAAAAAGAAACTCTAGGTTGCATGATGATAAATAATAGTAGAATTAATTATTATATGCCTAAAGTTTACCTTAAGTGAACTAGAGATAATAAGTAACTTTAATAACTAAATTAGAATGATTTAATTAATAAGTGAATTAACTTATTACTCTAACACCCACCTTAAGATAAACTTAGCGAGAAGATAAAAAATTAGAAACAACTACTAAAAGCAAGAAATGGGTCCTGACAACATGGCCTGATTTGGTACCCAAGTACAAATAATCTCTAAAAGAGGAGAAAAGGAGAAAACCCAGTGCAAAAAACTCCTCTCCAAAAAGAGATGAAGCCTAGTGAAGGACTGAAGAAACCTCCAAACTAGAGAATGTCCTTGAAAGTAGGAACAAAGGTTGTATATGAAGAACCCCACTAAAGCATGAAGGTGCAAACACTATCGAAGAATAACTGTTGGAACCTCCACTATAATAGAACACGATAAGGTAGAGAAGACTGTAAACAAATTTTGAAGAGCTAATCAATCAAAGCTGAAAGGTTGCCTCCAAAATAGGAATGAAAGAGTGTCCATATGGTAAATGATCTATCTCACCAAAATTCATACGTACCCAACCACTGCATCCGCTTAGTACATAGGAACCAATACTGAATACATAGCTCACTCCATCAAACCAAGAAAGCATTAGAACCAACATGAGATTCCCCCATAATGTTGAGTAGGGAGGGGCATGAAAGGTACACTGAACCAGACTTCCAAGAACAACTAAATGTCAAAGAAAGTACAAACACATACAAAGGATGGTGTCATGGATGATCAATCTCTTGACACACATCATGATGCTAATGTTGTGGAAGGAACACTCACTTAAAATAGGTAGATCAAACCCCCATGACACTTGATAAAGTAGTGTGAGTACAAATAGAAAAAAAATGTGCAAGATCCCAAGCATGCAACATATGACACTTTATTTTAGTGCATTTGCAAAAACTAAACGCTACAAAAATAGATGTCTACAATGCTCATGAATGACAAAAATTTGTAAGAACATGAGTAACAGCTAAAGAGGATTCATCCCATACAAGAAAAATGATCCCAAGACCTACAACATCCAAGATATTCACCAGATTGAAAAAAAAAAATTGAATAAAAAATACGCAGGGCACACACTAGAGGTTAGACCCATATAATAAAATAGAGTACATAACCAAATTTCCAATGACACGCGGAAGTCAAAAAATAGAGTCCAAATAAACAAGAAATGGCTCCCAGAGTGCAAAAAATACCCGTGTCTTTGATTGGAAAAAAGCCCTATAAGGCAGAAAAATCATAAAACCAAACCTCAAAATTCAAATGAGACTCGGAATTATCTTTCCGATGATATGTCGTTGGGCCAAAAACGTCGTTGTTTGCTCAAGATCCGAGGAAAAAACCAAAGAGGGCTCAAATAGATGAGGAACACCAAGAAATATCTGCTAAATTTGATGGAGATCCACTAAATATAGAGATGTCACTAAATATGGAAGGACTGCAAAAATTTCAGCAAAGATTGGCGAAGCTACCAAGAAAAAAAAATTGGAATTTTTAAGAAAAATAAGAACATTTAAAAAAAATAAAAATTCAATTTTTTTTGTCAATTCGGTGGCTTGAATTTTGAGGTGACATGGAAATTGAGGTGGTATGAAAATCAATATTTTTTTCCTCAAAAAGCATGCCAAGGTTGTGCATGCACAAAAGAGAAACCATATTTCAAGTGTGTCCAAATTATATGAGACTTATATGAAAATAGGGGTTTTTTGGCCTTCTAGACACAACGATTTGTAGCATGAAGATAAAAAGGCCAAATATCTCATGAAGAGAACAAGGGCATGAAGATCTAGAGCTTTGATACCATATTGGAGTTGATGAAAAAATATCAACCCTACAGCTCCAAAGAATCATCCGCATGCAAACTCATATCACAGAAAGAGAGAAGCAAAAGGTATGGAGGCTAGAAACAATAGATCTATGATAGAGGAAACATCCTCAATTGATTCAATAATAGAATACAAAATACAAGATGATTCAAGATCAATGAGAATTGTTTTTCAAATACAAAGAGATCCAACCTTAGAAAAGGCGATCAAAATCCTAAAAAGGGAAACCCTAGGTTTCATGATAATAAATAATAATAGAATTAATTATTATATGCCTAAAGATTAGCTTAAGTGAATTAGAGATAATAAGTCACTTTCATAATTAAGTTAGAGTGATTTAATTAATAAGTGAATTAACTTATTACTCTAACAGTCTCTCAGTTAATGTTAATGGTTTTTCCACATGTCTTTTTACTAGATCAAGAGGGCTTAGACAAGGGATTATATCTCCCCCTTTCTCTCCATCCTAATGGTGAAATCCTTGGGAAGATAATTGCAGAAGAAAATCATAATTGGTAGAATTAAAAAATTTTGTCCTTCCTCAGATGTGAAATTTTGTTCTCACCAATAATTTGTTGATGATATCATTATTTTGGTTGACAAATTTGCTTTTAAAGCTAAGAATCTTAAAAGCATTCTTAATAAATATGAACTTTCTTTAGGCCAGAAGATTAATCTTCCTAAAAGCTCTATTTTCTTTCTTAATACTTTACAATGGAGAAATACTATAATTTCAACAATTTTTGGATTTTGTATTTTTGAATTATTGAAAAACTTATAATGGATTAATTACCATTTTGTTTGAATGTGGTCCCTAATTATTTTTTGGCTTAATCCTATCAATAGATTCCAAACTAAAGTTGATGGATGGAAAGTGGATTTATGTCGTCAATCAGGTAAGTTGTAGTTGATTAAGGTTTCTCTATAAAATCTGCATGTATGATATGAGTTTCTTTAATGCACCACATAAAATTTTGTCAAAAATAAGTAGATTCAGAGAAACTTCTTATGGACTAGTTCAAAAACCAAAAGTAAAATACATTTGGTATCTTGGTATCAAGTCTATTTTCTGAAAAATATGGGGGTTTTTGCTATCCTAAACATTAAGGAATTCAATTAATCCCTTTTCACCAGACAACTCTCAGAGACAATTTTCAAAGAATGGAATGAGTGGACTAATATTATATATTTTAATACTCATAGTCTTAGGTGGTCGCTGAGAGATTGGCATAAGGTTTTGTTTTTGGAATGACTCGTAGATTCGGGATTAGCCCCTTGCTTTATACAGTTGGGCTAACCAATTCAAAGATCTCTATATCAAGTGGTTTTCTGTTTGGGTGGCAGATTATATTCACAATTCTACCTAGGTTGAACTCACTTATCTTGACCCTACTCTGGCACTTATTCAAGAGATATTATCTAAGACCCATATTTTAGTGGTGCAGATGGAAAATTATTTTGTTTTGGGCTTCTTCTTCCAGCGATTCTTTCTTGGTCTTTGAGACCTTTAAGATGCAAATTAATTTTTTCCTTCTCCCCAATCCTTTTGGGTGTTAGTCTGTAACCCTCTGCTTATTTACAAAGTTAATATTTTCTTATTGCTTCAAGTTTAGAACAAGATTCTCTTGATTAAACATATTCATAAACGGGGGTTTTCTATCCCTAATAGATTTTTTTTTATGTAAATAAGTTGTGGAAAGTTCTTTTCCTATCCTATTTGATTGTTGTTTTTGAATAGATATTTGGGTCCATTTTTCTAATCTTTGGCCTATTTCTTGGATTTTCCCTTCCATTTTTCCTAGTTGTTGGTCTCAATGGGCTCCCTCATTTTTGAATCCGTCCCTCTTCATGCTTTGGTATTTATTATGCCCCATTTTTCTTGGAAAATTTGGATAGCTTTGGTCCTTCTAAGGTGGTTGCACTAAAAATCAATTTGGATATAAAGGAAAACTTTTTGATAGCTTCTAATCTTTTTACATCTTCTAGTCCTTTTTTTCCTTCTCAACATGATATTCAGGTCTCTTGTTATAGGAATTTTCAATGAATGTCTCTACTCATATTCACAAATCCATAAAAGTTAGAAATATGGTGGTTTCAAAAAATCATCCAAAAGGGTGGATTAAAATTAACACATAATGGGGTAGCGAAGGGGAATCCTAGACCTACTGTTTGTGGGGAAGTGGTGTGTGATTATAATGGTACATTTTTCTTGGTAGTGTCCCTCCCTTTGGGAACTCAGGAAAACCACTTTTTCAAGGCATATTGAACGTAAATTTGTCCTAAGCTGGCTACTTTTAATGGCTTTAAGAAGCTCTAGCTTTACTTGGGGTCTTGATGTTTCCTTGTCTCCTTGACCATGATAAAATTGTTCTTATGCATTGATCTATTGTACTATGAGAATGAGGTTATCTCATGCACCCACTAAAGTAGGGGCTAGATGTACCATCCTCTTCAAATCAGAGAGAGAGAGAGAGAGAGAGAGAGAGAGAGAGTTATTTCTTTACTATGGCATTAAAAGTCAAGAAAGTTGTGTTATGCTAGTAAAACCAAAAAAAATGGTGTGGATCAATCCTTAAGGAAAGAATTGTCTCTATTAGGCGATCAAGAAAAGGAGATCAATCCTAGGGAAAGTATTATCTCCAAAGGGATCTAAGAAAGGAGGATAAGTCTAAGGATCCACTAAATAATTATAGGGGCAACATTTAATTTAAAGATTAGCATAAGGAAATCAATGTAGCCTTAGCCATATAGATAAGAGATTGCATCAAATCATTGTGTGTGTGTGTGTGTGTGTGTGTGTGTGTGTGTGTGTGTGCGCGCGCACGTGTGCGTGTGCATGTCTGTGTGAACAAATGTGAATCAAGGAGTGGAGTGTATGCCCACAAGTTAAAGAGATTGCAAACACATTAATGGGAGCAATAGATTTAACAGAGCATATATGGACCCGCAATAGATGTTTCCACTATGACATACGCCTAAGAAAGGAAAAAGAAATAGAAATGAACACATGAAAAAAGAGTTCCTGAAAGGGATCTACTAACCTTAGGATCAGTATGATCATATGATAACTTGTGTATACCAAGAATTATATCAAAATAAAATGTCATCATTCCCAAAAGGTAGAAAAACTATGATCACAATGGCATAATGGTACGTAAGAGATACAAAGAAGAGTCTTTTTGGATAGGCATTATGGAGACCAAAATGAATAATTAGAAATCATTTTGCATCATCTCCAATTAAACAATAGAAAGGCACATTTATGAATAGTAGAACATGCTAGACATAACATGCATATAACATATTGAAGAAATGGGAGACAAATATAGGAATTCCAAAATAGGTTAATTATCACCTTCTGCGAATGGAGTAGAAAGGGTTGTCTAAATAAATCTAAACAAAATATATAAAAAGAAGCACATCATAGGGGAAACACATTACAAAAAGAAATCACAATAATTCACTACACAAGAGGAGATAATCAATCATATTTCCTATGCCCCTATCTTGGTTTGTATCATTTAGGGAAGGTGAGAAACATACAAGAGGGGAAAGATAAAGCATGAAAGATGGAACAATAGCTAGTTTGAATTAAGGAAAAGTCTCCAAGGATATCATTTTGTTTGTCACTAGGATTAAATGATAATTGGTTTCAAAATCTAGTGAGTAAGTCATGATTAACATCAATAAGCTCACACACATCATAGCAATCACTAGCATGAACATTGTCATTTGCATTAGGAATACTGAAATCATCATCAAGAGTATCTTCTTCATCCAAATTAATAAAATTAGGATCTCAAATCCGAACAGAATCATCATGTGTTTGTTCTATTTCCGCCTTTTGAGATTTACTTCCCCCTTGGGCTATGCATAGGTTGATCAAAGGGTATCAAAGCTTCAATAGGTATCTTGGGGGAGAAATTTTTTGGGAAGAACTCTTATGGGCTCTACAAAAATTTTCATAGTGAAAATTATGAGCACAATGGTTATGTTTTGTTTTTCTTGAAATTTGGTTTGGTTTAGGATCGATCAACATCATGTCCTTTGTTTCTTTAGGGAGAATAACATAAGGCACCACACTAGGTTAAGAGATATAAACTTCATATATTTTATGGAGATGATACAAGGAAGACCAAGTCTAACTTGAAACTGATCAGAAGTTGGGATAAAAATGAAGGTATTACCTAAAGTTTTACCACCAACTTCTACAAGAAAAGTAACGGAACCATGAGTGAGATAAGTGAAACCATTAAATGTTTTGATCATCACATCAGATTTATCATAGAAATATTGTTGAAATTTTCTACTATAAATATGTTATTTAGTTATATCATTCACCATGCCACTAGGATCTAGAAGGATTCTACGATAAAATAGACCATTAACTTTTGCTACAATTTAAAGAGGACCATCAGGTTGTTGGAATATCTGATGTTGTGATGGTAAGAAATTTTTGGAGATGTCATGATGCAGATTTGATTACAAGAAGATCAATTATTACATTGTCATTGATGCCAACCATTGACTTTGTGTTCTTAGCATGTTCTAAACCATTATTGCAATGAATGAAGGGTTTCAATGAATCTCAGTGGTTTCTATCTTTATGGGAGACCTAGGTATGTCTCTGGATGTCTAAAACATGATCACTACTACTAAAGAGATTTTATGTGAAATTTATGATTAGTTGAAGTATAATAGTGCAACTTCTAGAACACTTAATGATAGACGCTGAATGATTTGAATGCCTTGTCAAATCTTTGTTGTTTCTTCTTATGCAGTCACAGGATTTGGTGGTAAAAATGGTCAGATGTTAGAATTGCGACAACAACTAATTTGAGTGACTGGTATGCAAGATAGGTGATCCATGAGAAGAGACAGAGTTGTTAACAAGTTAAAGTATTTATGTTCTTAAGCGACAATTGATAAATCCTTGATCGGTGATCGATGTTAAGGTTTTAGTTGAATTTGTCAAGAGTTAGTCACAATCTGGTGATGTGTCTTCATGATTGAAGGTGATGATTTGGCATCACATTGTTTTATGCTAGCATGCAGAGAAGATCCTAGAGGAGGCTTGAGTTTAGTCAAAATATGTTTGATTCTTTGATACAAAATCCTATGTAAATCATTGTATTCATCGACATAGATTTGGAAATATATTTTATGCATTTAATTTTGTTATGTAGCATGTTAGATCTAAGTGGGATACTTGAAATTAAAGTTTATCGCTTGATTAAGGCCATGGAATTAAAATTTTAGTAAATAATGGATGAAGTTGAATGCTAAATGCGTTGATTGTGTGTTAGAGAAGTACAGTGTAAGGTGTATGTTTGGATCAAGCTAGAGAAGAGTTCAATGTTCTTAGAAGAGATTTTTTTCTTCAATGGATCCGATCAAGAAGAGGTAGTTCTATTCTATTGGTCATTCCTTCTAGTTTTTCCCTAAAATTTGAAACAAGTTAAATCCCTTAACCGGGTAGATCATAATAGACATTTGTTTTAAATCCTCTAACAAGGTGACACTTTTTCAAGTGTTAATAGTCCTCTAACAAGGCTACTCTTAATAGGGTAAAGGTCCTAAGAGGCCTAAGGAAAATCCCTTAACTGGGTAGCACCTAAAAATGCTTTTCTAAACTCCTAATAAGGTTAAGCTTCTCACAGGGCATACTTCAGAAGAGTACATCATTTAGTGGGTACTAATCTCCACTATGGTTTTCTCCCTATTTGGGTTTCCAAGAGATAAATCTGTGTGTCAATTTTGTGGATGGATTTGGATGCTTATAATTTTCATTTTCATTTATTAAGGTTAATCTTGTTAATGTTGGTTTATGTTTTAACATTGAAAATGGTGTAGGGGACCTCCCTATGTGATGTTTTGGTGTGTTTTAGGGTTGTATTAGATATTTGTGTGTGGTTTGGAATAAGGTCCAATGGGTTGGATGCAATGACAAGTTAACTTCATGTTTGTAAGAGCCTTAGTGCTCATTAAAAGTTTTAGGGTCATTTTGGCTTAAATAGTGAAAAGTTGATATTTTAGTGTAATGAGGGTTTGAGGTGTGTTTTAGGATCCTACATATCCTATCTAGGGTCATCAAAGTCAAACTCACCCATTGAGTGGACAAGGAAAGTCAAAATGGTCCAAGTGCAAAAGTTGCTAGCAACTTTGAAAGTTGCTCAAGCAACTTTTGCAAGAAATTGAAAAATGTAGTTACTTCAGTTGTAAATACCCCCATGCGCAGTATATGATCATGGATTCAATTTTTTGAGGAGGTTAATGAAATTTTGGATTGCAACAATTGTTTTGGAAGCTTCTGTACGGATGTCTATCACTGTTTCCTTGTAATCTACATTCTCTCTTTGCTACTGTACGGCTGTGTACGGATTGGCATAGGTGATCGGACCCCATGGGGGTGTAGTGGTTTCAATTATCTTCCATATTCCATAGATATATTTCTTCTAAGTGTTTGTAGTGTAAAGTTATTGAATTTTGAAGGTCACTGGTCTGCAAGTGTCTTCACAGTGCTATTTAGTTAGAAATGGCTCTAACCTAAGAACCCACTGGTGGATTTGACTGAAACCATAAGGAAAGTAGGGTTAGAGTCTATAGATAGGATTTTTATTTTCTTTCTTTCCATTGCAATGGATTTCCTAGACCAAATAGGAATCCGTATGGCTGATTGGTGAATCTAGGTGAGCCAGGACATGGAGAAGAAAGGAGTGGTTTGAGCACCCATGATCTTTTGGAAAAGACTTAGTGGAATTTTTAGGTTCCCTAGATAGTCTCCTAAAATGATTAAAAGGTTGAAGGAGGTGAATCAAATGTTGGAGATACATTTGACAATTCTTTATATATGCTGATTGGTCCAGAGGCCTAATAAATAGGCTAAAAACTAGGGCTTGTAAGAAACTAGGGTTGTGGGTGCATCCAGAGGTCAAGAATTTTCATTCTGATAGTGGTTTTTGATACCTTGAAGATTTTAAAGATCTCTTGTGGTGTCATTTGGAGGTTTTGGGAGAAATAAGCCAAAACCAGTGAATTCAGACATACTAGGATTTGGGCAATTAGGCATCCTAGTGAAATAGTGACCAACTGGATTGGTAATGGGCCTTGAAGAATTGGAAAGAGTTCAGAATGACCTAGGATGGGTCAAGAAGAGTGATAAGAGTCTTGGTGAGTGTATGGGAAGATCCTAATTAGGGGTTAGGATTTCTAGGAGTGGATCTAGTTAAGAAATCTAGGCATTTGGGAACTAGCTGGACTAGTTGAGCCTAGAAACTTTGGAATCTTCCAAACATCAACTATACATTGGAGGAGAAGTTGATTGAGAGGTTCTTGGAGATCCTAATTGGGAAGGAATCCAAAAATAAGTAACCATTGGATGGTTAGGAGATAGAAGGAAGAAAATTGAGTGGATAAAACTCTAGAGTCCTAAACACTCTGCATCAGAAAACTTGGATTATTTCGTAGATTATTGATTCCTTCCACCCCTCTTAGTAATATGATCTTAGGTATAAAAATTGGTATCAAATATTTGGTCCTCTATTTTGGTGAATCTTAACAACTTGAGGTAAAGATCTAAAGATGATAAATAAGGCTGCTCCTAAGTTCACAAGAGAGATCTACTCATTTTGGTGCAGTAGGATGAAACTCTATCTTCAAGGAATGGGTGATGATTTTTGGTATCATGTGGAGAATAGGTATAATGTCCTTGTAGGAACCTTGACTACAGATCAATTGAAGGTCAAGAAAGAACATACTACTACTATGGAAACTATTTCCATTACTCTTACAGATGTATAGTATATTGATATCAAAGAATTGGGTATTGCTTATGAGATGTGGGACTATTTGAAGACCATCTATGGTGGAGATATACATGTGTAGAAGGAAAAGGTTTATAGTTTGAGAGGAACGTATGATGAAATGAAGATGCAATAAAATGAGAACATTGAACAATACAGTAATAGAATTAAAGAATTTGTTGTTGCTATTCGTGGTGCTAGTGGAAATCTTCTCGAGGAAGAGGTGGTAAGAAAAATGTTGAGAACTTTATTCCACAGTATTATATTAGGTTTTCAGCTATACAAGAGCTTAGATCCCTAGGAATGTTTATTGTTACTCTTGATGAATTAAGAGGGAAATTAACTGCATTTGAGTTAAGAAATTATGATAATAGTATGCTAAAAGTTGAAACTTCTTTCAAGTCATCATTGACTATTGCTCCATCTAGGAAATGAAAATATATATCTAAAATTTCTTCATCATATTCCTCTAATTATTATAAATCTATATTATCTAAAGAAATGGAAGTTTTACTTGCTCAAATACAACCTAGAGGGAAAGGTAAATATAAGGGTAAGTTACCTTTGAACCGCTTTGCATGCAATAAAATTGGACATATTGTCGCTAGATGCCCTAATGATGACAAAAAGGAGAAGCCAAGAAGATTCAAGGATAAGAATAAGAAAGTTTTCTACATAGCAGAGGAAGGTGTAATCAATGAAGAATATGATGGAAAAGATGAAGAAATTGTGTTTGTTGCAGTAAAGGAAGAACCCTTAGAAGAAGGTGAGAAATATTTATTTCTAACATGAATCACATTGGTAACTTGATTATTAATAGTCGATGCACTCATCATATGACCAGTTATAGAAGCAAATTCTTCGACATGGAAGAATGTGATGGAGGCTCAATAAACTTTGGGAATGATGCTCCCTATTTGGTAAATGTAAAGGATCTATTGCTTTTAATGATAAGAAAATTTGTGATGATTTTTACTAGGTTGATGGTCTAAGATACAAATTGTTAAGTGTTTCTCAGTTGAATAACAAAGGATATAGATTGGAATTCAATAGAGGCATATGCAAGATTAATGGGAAATCAAGAGAATTGATTGCTACCAGTGAACAAACTAAAGGTAACTTGTTCCATCCTAATTATACTATTAAGAGTTGTTTGATTGTTAAAGTAGAAGATTGTTGGTTATGGTATAAGAGGTTTTGTCATGTAAATTTTGATAACTTGATCAAAGTAAGTAAGATGATGATAGTGAGAGGTATTCCTAACCTAGTGAAACCAAACAAGGTTATGTGTAAAGAATGCCATCTTGGGAAGTTAACTAGTTCTAGTTTCAACAATAAAAAATATTCTTCTCAAAATATTTTAGATCTGGTTCATACTGGTCTGTGTGGTCCAATGAGAAATTAGAGTTACTATCTTGGTGATATCTATTTCCTATTTCTTGGTGTTGATTATTCTAGAATGATGTGGGTTATATTTTTAAGAGACAAATTTGAAGCTTATCACATGTTCAAGATCTACAAAGCCAGAGTGGAGAAGGAGACCTGTAAGAATCTAAAATGCCTTAGATATAATAGAGGATGTGATTTCACTTCACATGAATTTACTACTTTTTTTGAAGAAGAGGGAATTCAAAGGCACTTGTAAGCTCCTAGAAAAGCTTAGTAGAATGGTATTTATGAAAAAAGTATAGGTCTATCATTAATTGGGTTAGGAAATTAATGATTCAGAAGGGTGTTGTACAAAATTTATGGAGAGAAGCCATGAACACTAATGCTTACATATTGATCAGAGTTTAGTTGAAAAAAGGTACAAATAAAACTCCCTATGAACTGTGGTATGGTCAATCACCATGTGTAAGTTATTTCAAACATTTTTGGAAGTAGATAGCACTACATAAAGAGAGATAAAAATTTAGGAAAATTTTATCCAAGAAGTGATGGGGTATATTCCTAGGTTATTCCACAAAGAGTAAAGCCTACAAGTGCTTGAACAAGAGAACAAATAAGATAGTGAAAAGTGCTAGTGTAAGAGTTGATGATTTTTCTTAGAAAAATGATGAATCCAATAAGAAGGAATGTAAAGACTATCATGGGTTTGTATATCTACAACTGGTGGAATATGACACTAAAGAAGAAACAATAGAAAGATAGGTTAATGAGCAGAAACCGATACAAGTAGTTGAAGAAACTCCCAGAACCGAACAAAACCAATATTACCAAAGTATGTAAACTTTAACCATTCCCCTGATCAAATTATTGGTGACAAAAATGTAGGTGTGTTAACAAGAAGAAAGGTGAGAGAAGGAACTTGTTTTCTGTATGAATTTTAGCCTAAAATAGTGAAATATGCAATGAAATGTGAAGATTGGGTGAAATCTATGGAAGAGGAATTGGAGAAGATTGATAAGAAAACAAACCTAGACATTAGTGCCTAGACCGGTGGAAAAAAATGTGATAGATACTAAATATATTTTGAGAAAAAAGATGAATGAGATAGGTGAAGTGGTAAGGAACAAGGTAATATTGGTGTACAAATGATATGCACAAGAGGAATTCCTGGACTCTGGTGAAAAATTTAGGCCTATAGCCAAACTTGAAGGTCTAAGTATAGTTCTTCCATATACTTCTTAAAAAGGATTCAAGGTATATCAAAGGGATGTTAAGTCATCTTTTCTTAATGGTGTTTTGGAAGAAGAAGTGTATATTGAGAAACTTGAAGGATTTGCTAATTCAAAAGGTAAGAATATGGTGAGCAAATTACATAAAGAATTGTATAGATTGAAATAAGCACCTAGGGAATGGTATGAGAGATTGCACTTGAATATAATTAAGATTGGATTTCTCAGAATAAGTGATAATAGTAATGTGTATTTGAAGATTGAGAAAGATGACAAGCTGCTGATAGCAGAAATATTTGTAGATGATATTATTTTTGGTGGAAATGAAGAGATGAGGAGATCATTTGCAGATGAGATGATAAAATAATTTGAGATGTCTATAATTGGTGAGATTAAGTTATTCATTGGATTATAGTTTCAACAGATAAAATATGGTATCTACATAAGTCAATTTGAATATATAAAGGAAATTTTGAATTCTTTTGGGTTAGAAGACTCAAAACAAGTTGGTACTCCTATGATTACCAGTTTCAAACTATCAAAGAAAGATTATTATATAGAGGTGGATGAGACACTCTATAGGTCCATGATCGATAATCTATAATATGTGATGTACAATAGACGAGACATAGACCAAGTAGTTGGATTAGTGATCATATTTTCCTCTAATCCTATGGATTCTAATTTGGTTGCAGTAAAGAGGATCTTCAAATATCTTAAGGGTACTTAAGATTATGGTATCTGGTATGGACATAGAGATGATTTTTTTTTAATGTGTTTACTGATGCTGAATGGGAAGATAATGTTGATGATCAAAAGACAACAAGTGATGGTGCATTGTTTCTGGAGATAGGCTTATATCTTGCACTAGAAAGAAGAAGAATTGTAAATCTCAATCAACAAGTGAAGTTGAGTATGTTGCTATTACAATTAATTATACAAAGGTAGTAAGGATCAAGCAGATTTTAGAAGGAATTGAGGAGAAGATAAATGAATCAGTGGTTATCTATTGTGACAATACAAGTGTCATTAACATTTCAAAGAACCCAGTGATACACTAAGCATATAGAAATTTAATATCATTTTCTTAGAAAAAAAAGTATAGGAAAATGAGGTAAGGTTGGAGTATGTGCCAATTAAGAAACTGATTGCTAATATCTTCACTAAACCATTTCCTAAGGATGAATTTGAGTATCTAAGAGGTAGGTTGGGGGTCATTACCCTAAATAATTTGAATTAAAAGAAGATATAATTGCATATTTATCCAAGTGTATCCATTGAATATATTTTGTTTAAATTGATGTTGTGCAGGTACTCCTTAGGGGGAGCAATCAATGTTGTAATGTGTTATGGTTCATGAGGTACAAAAGAGTGTATATCATGTGTGTTTGGAACTTTTGGAATTGTTTTCAAAGGGGGAGAATGTGTGTTGACAAAGAGGGAAATTGGTCAAACAAATGAAGAGTGTGTGGTAACCAAAGAGAGAGAAGTTTAGTGAAAGGGGGAGAAATTGCACAATAGGTGAAAGACAGAAGTGGAAACATTTTCTTTGTTTTCTAGTGTTTTTTTTGTTGAGAAGGTTTATGTGTAATGTATCATGTTTGAATAGAGTGTTGTCATCAATGCCAAAGGGGGGGATTGTTAGCATATCTGATGTAGTGATGAGAAGTGAGTTTTGGAGATGTAATGATGAATATTTGATTATAGGATGATCAGTTAATATGTTTTCATTGATGTCAACTATTGACTTTGGGTTCTTTGCACATTTCTAAGATGTATTGTGATGAATGAAGGGTTGTAGTGAATTTCAGCGGTTTCTATCTTTATGAGAGACTTAGGTATGTCTATGGATGTCTTAAACATGACCTCTACTACTGAAGTGATCTTATGTGAAATTTATGATGGGTTGAAGTATAATAGTGAAACTTCTAGAAAAATTAATGATAGGTGATGAATAATTTGAATGTCTTGTCAAATAGTTATTGTTTCTTATGACGTGGTCGCAAGATTTGGTGGTCAACAATGTTCAAATTCTATAGTTGCGACCACAAATAATTTGAGTGACCGGTATATGGGAAGCATGAGGAGTGAGAAGAGACAAGGTTGTTAAAAGGTTAAAGTATTCATGTTCTTCAGAGACAATTGGTAAATCCTTGATCATTGATCGATGTTAAGGTTTTCATGGAATCAGTTGAGTTGGTAAAGATCTAGTGATGTGTCTTTATGATTTGAGGCAATGATTTGGCATCACATTGTTTGATCATAGTGTGAGGAGAAAATCCTAGAGGAAGCTTGATTTTAGTTAAAATGTGTAAATGACTCTTTGATAAAAAATCTTTTTTAAATCGTTGTATTGTGCGATCAGGTTTTGGAAATATATTTTATGCATTTAATTTTTTTATGTGGCATGTTGGATCTAAGCGGGATACTTGAAATTCAATTTTAGGGATTGATTAAGGTGGTGGACTTAAAAATTCTAGTATATAATGGACGAAGTCGAATGCTAAATGTGTTGATCGTGTGTTGAAGAAGTGCGGTGTAAGGTGCATGTTGTGATCAATCCAGGGAAGAGTTAAATATTCTTAGAAGAGATTGTTCTTCATTGGTTATAATCAAGTAGATGTAGTTCTATTTTAGAGGTCATTCTTTATGTTGTTCCCTAAGAGTTGCAACAGGTTAAATCCCTTAACTAGGTAGATCCTAAAAAATATTTTTTGTAAATCCTCTAACAAGGTGACACTTTGTCAAGTGTTCAAAGTTCTCTAACAAGGCTACTCTTAATAGGGTAAAGGTTCTAAGAGGCCTATAATTAAAATCCCTTAACTAGGTAGCACCTAACAATACTTTTGCAAACTCCTAATAGGGTAAAGCTCCTCACAGGGTGTACTTTAGAAGAGTACATCATTTAGTGGGTACTAATCCCCACCGTGTTTTTCTCCCTATTTCGGTTTCCATGAGAAAAATATGTGTGTCAATTTTGTGGATGGATTTGGATTATTATTATTTTCATTTGTTTTTATTAAGGTTAATCTTTTGAATGTTGGTTTAAGTTTTAAGATTGATAGGTTGGATTATTTGGTCGATTACTTATTCCCCTGTCTCAATAATTTGATCTTAGGACCAACACAGGTTCTTTTATTGTCTCTTTAGGATTAAATATAATGAAAGTCTAAGGTTTAGGTTTGGGTTAGGGTTTGGGTTTAGGTTATAATTGGTTAATAAGGTTAACAAAATTGTTGGCTTTAGTACACTCAACTTCATAGTCAACGACATGGGTGGAAAAATAAGAAAAAGATTGAGTAGAATCAATAGTATTAGTTGAATGATAAGGTAAATGATTGGTATAGATTTGCATGTTTTGGTTGGGAGGTGGAACAAACTTGTTTACTTGATTATTAATACCATCAAGAGATATAACATTAGAATTAGTGAGGTCTTCATTAATAGATTTCAAATAGAAATACTTATCAGTATCATGACAAGGTTGACGATGCTATTGAGAAAATGATTTGCGATCCAAGGATTTAGGAAAAACTTTAGATGTATAAATTATTTTAATGGGAGGAAGTGTTTAAAATTTGTTATTAAGAAACATCAACATCAAATTATGCAAAGATTCATAAATAGGTGTAAAATTATGAGGTCTAAAAATAGATAACAAAAGAGTCACACCTTTGGAAGTTTCTACCACTTGCTCATCACTAATGTTTGATAAATTGTTGATATTAATGAAGACCTTAGGTTTTTGAAGCTTTTGAAGGAAATGGGATGTAGCATCACTCTTATCAACTAGACCCATTGGAGTGGTTCTCTCAAATTGAATCTCTTGAAGCTGATAATTATGAAGCACTACCCAAAATTGAGTAATGGAAAGTAATTCAAAAATAAATATCTTATCTCTAATTTTTTTTTATTAATAAGAATTAAAAATATGTTGCACATCGATATCAGACATAGGATAAGATATCTAAGCATGAAAATTCATAAATAAACCAATGAATTCAATCACTTTTTCTTTAACATCTTCTTTATAATGAATCAAATCAGTCAAAGAAAGCTTAGGACTAATATTTTTTGGAAATTATTGAATGAAAGCATTAGCAATTTTTCAAAAGGAATCCATAAGAATAAGGAGGCAAAATAAAAATACAATTTCAAGGACTTGTCTTGAATTGTTCTATTAAATAGTTTGTCTATGAACCTATGATAATGAGAAAAAACACTACACAATGTTTGAAATGTTTTAAAATGAGTCAAAGAATTGAATCTTTATAATTTTAAGACTCTAAATGAGGAATTTACATGTATTAAGGAATAATGGCATGTATGATGTCTAAGGAAAAAGAACTAGAAATGTCACAAGTATGAATGTTTAACTTGGATAGGGTAATGGGAACAATTTTTAGTTATAGCAATGACATATTTTGAGAAAGCCAATTGATAGTAGATTCAGTAGAAAGAGTGGTAGGAGATATGTGTCAAATTTTTGGATCATTATGATAAATGGAAGGAATAGTGGAATATGAAAATGGAACATCTTTGTACGTAGGCACGGATGAAGCTTCAAAATAAGATGGAACATATGAAGGAGGTACAATAGGATTAGGAATGCGCACATGTGTAGGATTGGGGTGTTGAATAAATATGGTCATGAGAGGTCAAGCATAGTTGGACACACTAGGTATTGAAGTAGAAATAGGAATGCATGTCTCAAAACTAGTGGGGGGTTGAGTAAGATCAAGTTTTTTCTAGTACAATCTCCAATAGGTTTGACATTTTTATCAATAAGATGAGAGATACTATGTAAGATATTAACACCATGTTCATCATTATGAATTAACTTTCTCAAACCCTCAACTAAGGAGATGGCCTCAAGATTGGAGTTTTATTTTCCTAACCATTACTCAAATTTTTAAAAGTCATGGGCATGATTTTTTGGAAAATTGGTCAGCACTCCCCTTGGGATTGGTGACATGGTCTAATAGACTCTTGTGGATTTTATAATTCTAGTGGTCATATTGGGTATTGAAAACTTTATCTTTTGGTGCAATCACAACCACACTAAGAACAAGTGTTATCATAGCTTGGTCATAGGTTATAATCTCCTCAAGTAACACTCAGTGGGGATTGTTGGAAAAATGATCAGCACTCCCCTAAGGATTCGTGACATGGTTTAACAACCTCCAATGGATTCTATAAGTCTAGTGGTTGTATTGGGCATTATCGAGGTGATATTTTGGTACACAACAACTGCACTTGTAACAATATTTTTGTTAGGAACCTATGTGTCCCTTCTGTTTATTTTTTTAGTGTGGTATTGTTGGATGCATATGCTTTGTAAATCATCTCGTGAGTATATTTTATTATCCCACATGCATAGGTAGTAATACTTGTCTAGATTATACTTAGTATATAAGTGTGTGTTGAGGCCTTTGAAGGTACCGACAAATTTATTGTATTGAGCTTGCTCAAAGGAGGCCACCCCCTCGAAGTGGCCTGCGATCAATAGATTCACTCAGAGTTCTACTGCTGCTCTATATTTATGTTATTTTGTGCATGTTCATCATATTGTTGTAGGAGGTTCTTCTCATCTAGTATCAGATCACTTTCTTGGGCTCACTAGGTGGAAATTCTATCAAACAAAATTTCTGTTGTGGCCTTTAGGTGTTGTGTTAATTATAATACTTCTTTTTTTTTTGCATCTGGGTTCATTCCAAATTATAGCAATTCTTGTTCTTGCAGTAGTTAATTTCAGTTGTTAGTATCCAAGTCATTTCCCCCGAGTTGATTGTTTCAAATATTTTTTTTTCTATTTTTTAGCCATAGCTTCCTTGCTTTCTTCCTGTATCCTCTCAATGTTCCCCAAAACCCCCAAAATATAATTCTACATAATTCCTTCCTTGACGACCCTACCCCAAATTCCACATATCAAAGCCCTAAATCCATCATTTATCTAATTTTAGGGTTTGCCCTAAAATTTTCACTTCTCAACCAATCGCCACCAAATCTGGCCACAAGGTTCATTTCCTAATTCTACTCCTTTGTCCCTCTTGGACTACTCTTCCCATTCCGCCTCCCCACCCCTGAAACCCTCAATTTTACTATTCCCTTTTCATCAGAAAGTGTCCAACCACTCATCAAACCCCCATTAACCATCTGCGTTTTGCCCAAATCCAAGTTTTCCCTAACTGAAAAAGTTTCTATTTCTTTTTTTCTACCCATTTCTAAAAAAAAAAAACTGCTATATGGTTGTCACTTGTACAGGAGCAAAAATCATGGAGGAGGAACTTGCATCCCTCAAGACTAAACTTCAAGATCTGGATGAAAAATTTCTTGCTCTCACTCTTCAGCATTTAGCCATGAACTGAAACCATTCTAGAGACACTGGGTTTTCTTCTGGCAATTTTCATGGACCAAAGCTTGATTTTCCTCTCTTCGATGGTGCTGATTCAACTGGATGGATTTACTAGGCAGAGCAGTATTTTAGCTTGCATAATACTCTATATATCAGCAAAGTCTTTCTTTCATCTTTTCATTTGGAACATGAAGCTCTTTAATGGTTTCATTGGTACATCAAGGCTCATGAAGTCCAAACCTCGACCAAATTGTGCACACTCCTTTTGCAGCGCTTTGGTCCTAGTGCTTTTGATGACTTCACAAGAGAACTCATGAAACTTTGCCAAACATGCATAGTAAGAGAATACTAGACAAAGTTTGAAAAATTAGCTAATCACATAGAGGGATTGTCTGATGAATTATTCTGTAGTTATTTTGTCAGTGGTTTGAAGGATGCACTTCGATTTGAAGTGAAAATATTCCAGCCCACTACAATGAGGAAGCCCTTATGTTGGCTAAGTTAGTAGAGGATAATATTAGCGCTCTACAATGTTCCAGATCCAATTTTGTTTCATTCTAAAATAAGGGTTCTCCACACACTCAAGTCACACTAGCCCCTAGAACTTCTCCTATCAAGCACTTGTCTGAAACAGAGATGCGGGCCTGTCGAGAAAAAGGGCTTTGTTATAGTTGTGATGGGAAATGGTCCTGGGGCCATAGATATGTTCAACAAAAGCTCTATCTCTTGTATGTGGATTCTCCATCTGAACTAGAAGAGTATGTAGATGCTTAGGAAATAGTAGATGATGAGGTTGAGCCTCAACAATCGCTTGCTAAACCTCCTTCGCTAGAAGACCAATCAGAAATATCTTTCCATTCTTTGGTAGGAGTCACTACCCCACAAACTATGTGAGTCCAGGGTTATTTCAAGAAGATTCCTCTTACTATACTCATTGATTCTGGTAGCACTCATAACTTCATTGACCCTTGAATAGGCAAATAGGCTAATTTATTTGTACATCCCTGCTCTCGCCTTGAAGTCATGATTGCAAATGGGGGCACTTTACCTTGCAAAGGGAAATTTCATAATGTGTGTCTCTCTATTGGAGATTATAACCTATTCTCTGAAAATTTTTCTTTACCCTTAGGTGGATGTGATGTGGTTTTGGGCACCCAATGGTTACGCACTCTTGGCCCCATTGTATGGGATTTTTCTGAACTTTGGATGTTGTTTTCAACCAATGGGCAACAACGTGCAATTTGAAAGGCTTACAGCTGGGGTCTCTCAGCATCATCAGTTCACATCATTTGGAAAATATTCTTAAGAAAAATTCACATGGTGCCATCGCTCAGCTCCATTCCATTCAGATGTAGCCATCAATGGTCTCTATTACTCCAACAGATCTACAACAAATTTTGAATAAGTATTCAGGTGTATTTGTTGAACTTGTGGGATTGCCACTTTCTCACCTAGAGGACCACCATATTTAGCTCCTTCCTAGTAGAATCCCACCCAACATCAAGCCCTACCGCTACCTATTTCATCAGAAGACTAAAATTGAGATGCTCGTACGTGACTTACTGAAGCAAGGTATTATTTGCCCTAGTACCAGTTTCTTATCTTCTCCAGTTCTTCTTGTCCACAAAAAAGATGGGTCCTGGTGACTCTGCATTGACTTCCGAGAACTTAATCATCTCACCATAAAGGACAAGTTTCCCATCCCGGTTGTTGATGAACTTCTTGATGAGCTTTAGGGTGCTCATTTTTCTCCAAGTGGGGTCTTCATTCTGGGTATCATTAAATTAGTGTTAATGAGGAGGATATCCCTAAAATAGCCTTCCACACACATGATGGTCACTATGAATTGTTATTCATGCCCTTTGGCCTCACTAATTATCCTTGAACATTTTAGGCAGTCATGAATAAAATATTTTGGCCCTAGCTCTGGAAATTCATTTTGGTCTTCTTCGATGATATCCTCATATATAAAAAACCTCGGCTAAGCATCTCCATTATCTCGAGCTTGTAATGCAACTTCTCTTTGATCATCAACTCTATGCAAAACAATCTAAATGTGTGTTTGTCCAGGAGGAAGTGGAGTATCTCGGGCATATTGTTGCACACTAAGGGGTTTGGGTGGATCCTACAAAAATAGATGCCATGAAAAAATGGCTACATCCTCAAAATCTCAAGAGCCTTCAAGGTTTTTTGGGGATGACTGGCTATTACCGCAACTTTGTCAAGAATTACGGGAAGATTGCGGCACCATTGACAACTATGTTAAAAACAGATTCTTTTACTTGGATCCATGCTACTGAGAATGCATTTTAACAACTGAAACAAGCTATGTGTGGTACACCTATTCTCGCTATGCCATATTTTTCCAAGCCCTTCACTATTGAGAGTGACGCTTGTGGCAATGGGCTAGGTGTTGTTCTCCTTCAAGATGACCATCCAATTGCATTCACTAGAAAATCCCTTTCTGGTAAGAATTTAGCCCTATCTACATATGAAAAATAAATTATGGCTATTTTGCATGTTGTATAGAAGTGGTGGCGATACCTCCAAGAGAGTCATTTTTGCATCAAGACCGATCACCAAAGTCTAAAATATTTCCTGGAACAACAAGTATCCTCCCCTGCACAACAAAAATGGGTCAGAAAACTCATGGGGTATGATTATGAGATCACCTACAAGAAGGGTAAGGACAATATTGTGGCAGATGATCTTTCTCACACATTTAATGATCAAGCTTCCCTTTCAGCTATTTCTATGCCAATCCCCAATTGGTTAGAATCTGTTCAGCAGGGCTATGCCAGTGACTCTTCTTTATCTCAAATCATTCACAAGTTGTCCAATAATCCTTCTTCTATACTAAATTACTCTTGGGATGGTGCTTCTCTCTGATACAAGGGGCATCTAGTGCTTCCTCAGAATCTAGATCTGCAACAGGTTGTCTTTTATGAACTCCATACTTCTCCTTCGGTAAGGCACTCTAGGTTCCTCAAAATTTATGAGCGGGCAAGGCGAAACTTCTTTTGGAAAAGAATGAAATGGATGATTCAACATATGGTGGATGAATTTGATACCTGCCAATTCCATAAGGGTGAAATGACCCTCCTTCCTAGGTTGCTGGAAGGAACCCTTGTCCATCCCTACACGGATTTGGACTGATATTTCTATGGATTTCATTGAAGGGCTTCCTAAATCAGGTGGCAAGACAATGATCTTGGTTGTGGTTGATCGTCTATCCAAATATAGTCATTTTTGTGCCCATAGCCACCCCTATACTGCCTCCTCATTTGCACAACTCTTCATGGGCCAGATCTTCCATCTCAGATCATGATGCAACTTTTACCAATCATTTTTTGACTGAATTGTTTCAGCAAAGTGACACCAAATTGAAGATGAGTTTGGGGTATCACCCAGAAACCGAAGGTTAGAATAAAATTATCAAAAAATGCTTGGAAACTTATCTTCACTGCTTCACTTCTGAACAACAACATTAGTGGGCCAAGTGGCTTCCTCTTGCTGAATGGTGGTACAATACCTCTTACCACACTGCATCTAAAATGACTCCATATGAATCAGTCTATGGTTTGGCACCTCTAGTGCTCCTTCCCTATACTCCCATTAGCTCACCAGTTCAGGCAGTTGACACAGTTCTCGGCACCAGGGATCAGATTCTTCAGACCTTAAAGGATAATCTTCGCATGGCCAAAAATTGAATGAAACAACAGGAAGATCAACACTGTTTTGAGCACTCTTTTCAAGTTGGGGATATTGTTTTTCTTCATCTACAACCATACAATCAATCCTCTCTAAATATTAAAGGGCTTCATAAGCTGGCCCCAAAATTTTATGGGCCATATAAGGTTCTGCAAAAGATTTTTTCAGTTGCTTATAAACTGGAACTTCCTTCTTCTTCCTGCATTCATCTAGTATTTCACATTTCTTGTCTCAAGCAAGTACTTGGCACCAATGTCAAAGAACAAAAAGCTCTACCGGAAATGGATAAGGAAGGATCCATTATATTGAATCCTAGAGAAATCCTTGACCTGCGCACTTGTCAGCTTTGCTCTCACTCCATCTCTGAGGTCTTGATTTAGTGGCACAAAATGCAACCAGAGGATGCTACATGGGAACCCCTTCTTCAGATTCAACAACAATTTCCACACCTTAAGCTTTGAGGACAAATATTTTTTCTAAGAGGGAGGGGATGTTAGGAACCTGTGTGTCCCTTCTATTTATTATGTTATTGTAGTGTTGTTGGACGCATATGATTTGTAAGTCATCCCATGAGTATATTTTATTATCCCACATGCATAAGTAGTAATACTTGTCTAGATTATACTTAGTATATAAGTGTATGTTGAGGCCTTTGAAGGTACTGAGGAATTTATTATATTGAGCTTGCTCAAAGGAGGTTACCCCCTCAAAGTGGCCCATGATCAATGGATTCACTCTGAGATCTACTGCTGCTCTATATTTCTGTTATTTCATGCACGTTCATTTGTTGGTTTACAATTTGTCTACTTCAAATATGATTTATCAAATGACTCTTGGAAACACCCAAAGCTGGCTTATGTAGAACAAAAAGTAACCATAGACTTGATCAATGATAGGAATCTATCAATGACCCCTGAATTGAAAGGTACAGTACCCCTTATGTGAAAGATATTTGGTTTTTAGAGGGGTATGAACTTAACTGGAGAGAAGAAGAGGTTTAACCAAGTTTCTCAAAGCTTCAAACAACTTAGGCAATGGAAGGGGAACTTACTCAAAGACATGCAATCTATTATTCAAACTATTATGCAGTGCAAGATGAATGCAAACTACCATCTACTAGTAGAGATGAAGAGAGGAAGTGTAACAATGCAATTCCAAGATTACTTAGATTGTGAAACTCCAAAAATACCCAAATTATCTTGATCTCATTCTCTAGTGACACTCTTCCCAATCTCTTATGCAAGAAACAATCTATAGAACTAAAATGTACAAATGAACAGAAATCCGAGTACTAATGCTGGAGATAGTAAACATACAATCCATTGGATGAAAATAAAAAAACCCAGTTCATTAATATTCATTGAATTTCCAGTCTTAGCATCTTCATTCAAGATGATTACACAACTAACTAAAATGAACAACAAAAATAACTTTAGACTCAGAGTCGCACACAGTGGTCCTAGCTATAGGGGTTTGCCCAAAGTAATATTTGCTGATCTTATTCACTTTATAGAAATTTACATATATAGGTCTTCTCAGAAAATGACCCGTTACAATAGTGATTGCCTTCATACAATAATCTGAAAGGAACATTCTAATAATAAACTTGTCTGGTTACAAAAACTGACAAGGCTGACAAAATGCCCAAAATAGCTACGATAGACAAAAGTTGGGAAAAAAAGATAGGTCAATAGATTCTATGCCAACTTTAGTGAAAAAACTTTGCCTTTGTAAGCCTTCATTGCATTCATTACTTTTCCCAACTCCTGAGCATTTAGAATGATTACATTGTCAGCTCGGATCATCCAAAAGTCACGCATCTCTATCAATTCATCCAACATGGCAATCCAGGATTGGAGCTTCTCTAATTCCACTTTGATTACTGCATCTATTGTGGAGAGCTCACTAATTTTTGACACTTGGAAGCTAGCTGGATCCAAAATCTCATCTATGAAAGAAAGGAACTTAGCTTTCATTCGCTCTGTGCTCACCAACTTGTCACTTTCGAAAACTCAAACAGTTTGTCCATTTATTTTTGGACTAACTCAATCAAAGACTTGAGTTCATTTGCTTATCTTTTTGATCTCTCAATCACGAACTCTAAATATTGCCTCCAATGAAATAATGGCTCCTGCTCGGTCTTGGGGATGCCATTAGAGATTGCAACACTAGTCTCCATATCAATCACCTCCTGCAAGGTAGCTAGTTGTTCTGTCAATCTAGTGGATGCATTGTAAATGGTCTCCTAGTGCTTTGATGTTGTGTCCTTCAACTTTTCTGCATCAAGTAGAAGGTTCCCTAAGTTCTCAATGACAACTGGGCCTTGAACCTTCATTGCATCTATCCATGCTCTGCCAATTTGTCCAAACTATCTCTCTTGCTGCAGCTTCAGTAGTAAATTATTATTCTCTTCAGCACTGGGATCAAACTAAGAAGATGAGGTACTACCAAGATCATATTTAATATACTCAACTAGCTCCTTATTTGAAGATCTGAGAACATCATTATCTACCTAGATTTATTCTAACCTATCCTCAATCCTGTCATTGGTGGTTTTCCAAATGTTAACCGTTGATTTATGCACCAGAACTCCTAGATCCACATTTTTTATCTGATAATCTTGAGTTGAGAGTTCATGAAACTTTCCTTCTTTCTGTGGCTTTGCTATTTCCATTAACATACGCCCGGTTGTGGAATCATGGGAGATAAATGCCACGGACTTTTGCCTCTTTTCCTTCTTCACTGCTGACTGAGATGAGGTTGCCTTAAGAATTAGGTCCTTTGAAGAAGTAGCCTCCTCATATCATTTATTCTTATTTTCAATGGTTTCTTCCAACCATGAATCTATGGATAACACCCTAGCTACAGACTGAAGAGTTGTAGGATCAAACAACTTCCGAACAACTAGAGGAGTCTTCTTGCCTGGAGGTGGAACATGGAAAGAGGAAACCTTTGTCAGTGAAAGGGCCATGGTATCTGCTAGTTGAGAGGAGTCCTGACCATCCATTGGGTTTGTGTCATCCAAAGTGATGACTATAATTACTGAGGAAGGCTTGGTCACGGACACCTCTTGACTTTTCTCCTTTTCCTTATCTCCTCTATTCTCCTCTTCATTTCCAATGTTCGGGAGTGAATCACCTCCGTAGGTGGGGGTGATAGGAACATTCTTTTCTGATGGTTGGTCTCCTCCTTGCTTGAAAGATTGTGTTGGACCTTGTGAAGTTGATGGCACCACAGAAGAAGTAGCTACTGAAGTAGACTACCCAGCTCCTGAAATCGTTCCTTTGGAAGAACCTGCACTAGAAGTTCTTTTTCATTAGGCCTTGGTCCATTCTACCCACTTGTCAGTTCTCTTGTTAATGCCTCTCATGAGAATCTCCAATGAATCAAATACTGGACTAGTTGGTGGAGAGGAAGAAATGGGCAACATTTTGATCTGGTCATAGGACGAAGGATGCATGTAGAGTCTATCATTTGTAAGATCAGATACATCAATAGTATTGTTATACAATTTAATTTCATCTAAATTTAAATCAGACCATAATTTCTCCTATGTCTGATACTCATTAGAACACTTAGCCCAAAAATCTTCAATATCCAAGACATGTCTATAGGCATATCCAAGCTTTAATTGATCTTTAACAAAACCCACAAGATCATATTAAGGCCTAAGAACCTCATAGTCAGGTAGCTTGATCTTATCTTCAAAACTGTTTACTAAATTCTGGGCATCAGATCTGGATGCATAGGAATATGGACCAACGACCATAGGGAAAGAAACCTTGGCAATCTTCTTCATAGTTGAACACAGAGTGTTCACTTCCAATATTTGTTGGCAAAGCTCCACTAAGGCCACTTTATCTTTAGGATACCAGGGAAACCTTTTAGGAAATCTAGAGAAGGCTCCTATCCGAAGATAAGAGAAACTTGAGAATTGGATGAAAGAGCAGCTAAAATGAATACTTGTCGAGATGGCTTCTGATGAGAATCTTCTTTCTAGGAAACCTTGAAGTTCCTAACATATTCTCATTGTGAATGCATCATTCACAGCCATGTATTCTTCAAAGCTCTGACGTAATTGCAAATTCAAGTA
This sequence comes from Thuja plicata, assembly GCA_018584345.1. Lineage (NCBI taxonomy): Eukaryota > Viridiplantae > Streptophyta > Pinopsida > Cupressales > Cupressaceae > Thuja > Thuja plicata. The sequence continues at coordinate 32,244 of MU226675.1, forward strand.
GAACTCATAAATTTTGGTATTGTTGTCAAAGTTATGGATTGCTGGTAAGCCGGGCCACAGGTGGTGAGTCACCAGAGCATAAATTAGGTAAGAAGACATGTAAAATTGTTTGAATCCTTGACAAGAGCTCATCCCAGATGAAAGCTTCTCACATAGAATTCCTGCCCAATCAATGAACATATTCTCAGCATAGAAAGCTTGAACAAGCAATAAATTATGTTCAACGAGATCTAAAATCTTAGGCTTTCCATCCAATCTGGTCAACAGGGCTAGGATATCAACAATTTCCCTCTTTAGGGTTGTTCCGAAGAGAGTCTTTGACATCTTACTTTTCTTTGATCAAGGGGTCTGAAACCAGGTCCTCTACATGTCTTCCCTCCTTATAGCCTTCTTTTCATTGAACATAGATGTAGAAAGACTGAAGTTGATATCGCAATACATATCCTTTGCCAGAATTATGAAAGTGGATTGAAATAGGGCTTTATCAGTTAACAACAAAATAGACTAATCTAGAAAAAAAAAATTCTTTGCTACTGGGTCATATCTCTCAATACATTCTCTGACAAGCTCAGGAGCTTGGACTTCCATTGGAAACCCTACAGCTTCGACAAGACCATTGTCTTTGAGATTCTGAGTAATGGGGTGAATTGGTGGCGAATTCATTCTTCTATGCAAATCTATGAGATCAAAGAATCTTAGAGATGTGTTGGAAACTTCTTTCAACTCACTCTCAATACCAATTAATCTATCATAACTAGAAGCCTTTATTTCCATTTACTCTAACACTGAGAACATAAGTGAAGAAAAATGGCCTGCTAAGAAAACACGGTGAGAAGAAAATGATGGAGAATGCTGAAGAAATAGCCACCAAGATCTGAACGTTGGTGCCACATGAATGTCATTAAGGTGATCTTAACACGTGTAACGGTAGGATTAGCATTTAATTTTAGTTTTCAATGGCTATTTGAACTTCCTATTTCGAGGAACATAACAGCCTCGAAATCTGAACATTTTCATTTAAATTTTATGTTCATTAGCCACTTACTAAAACACAACCTTAGTCTTGTGGAAAAAGAACATACTTTCCTTCTTATGCCAAAATTCATAAGCATTAGACCATTTTTCCTTGTACGGGAAAATAACATAAGAGAATACTTTCCCGTATGCCTATTTCCTTTAATCTAGAAAAGTATCCCAACGGCTTCAACCATTATCCTTTTCGCACTTAAACAACTTATTTTCCGTCAGGAGCACTTAACCTCTTATAAGCTCTTTTTCACTTGTGTTAGGGTCACACCTCTGAGACCAACTTTCTTGGATGCCGCATGATCATCATTACCACTCCCCAACTTGATACCTCTGAGAGTTGAAAAAATCTCTTTACGAATAGAAAGCTTTATCAATCATTAATGAAAATCACATGTTTACCTTTCAAAAAAACACATGATCATCACATATCCAAGGGTGACTAATTCTTATTCGAAAGATGCTATGACTACCCTTTTCTCAACACACCTAAATCACCTAAACACCGAAAGAAGCAGAAGTATTGAAAACCCGCTAGGATCAAATAGGCAAAGAGGATAATTTTTCTGATAAGCATATTAGGGGAATGTTTCAGGATGAATGAGAAGTAAGTCACCAAATAAAAATTATACCCCCTAGGATCTAAAGACCCTAGACTAAAATTTGGCAACAACTGGCTCCGACTGGGGACTTAGACATGCCAATGTCTGAGAAGGGACCCAGATTCTCTAGTTTCACACAAAAAGACCGGCAGGAAAAACAACGGGCAAACTAAACTAAAACACACAACACGAAAGGAAACTAAACTAAACTAGACTAAAGAAAGTAGGAAAAAAATTAGGAAAAATGCAAAGAAAACCTACCTATACTAGCACTAACCTATAGGGGCTGCCTAATTTCACTTGAGTATTTGGTAGAGCTTCAGATCCTGGCCATTATAGGAGAATGGAAAAATCTCTCCAGAAGGATATGCCAAAATAAAGGAATTATTCTGATTCACTTGTTCAATCTTGAATGGTCCTTTCCAAAGTGAGTCAAATTTATGATGCTTTCCTTTAGACTCACGCCTTTTATCCCAAAGTAGGACCAAGTCACCTTGCATAAAATTTCTTGGTCTAGCCTTCTTATCAAAGAATGTTTTCACTCTCCTCTGATGATCAGTGATGTGGTCAACAAGCTTTTACTATTCTTTCTCCAACTTGGTCAGATACATGATTCATTTCTCCAGACCATTTTGGAAAATTGGATCTTCAATTACTTGCTGTAGCCTATAAATGGATAACTCCAGCGAAAGTGAGAGACTAGGTTCAATTCCGTAGACCAGCTCAAAAGGAGAGATCCCGATTGAGAGGAACCTCCTTACAACAATATGGTGAGAATGCACGAAATAATAGAATATAGAGAAATAGAAGAACTCAGAATGAATCTATTGATCGCGGGCCACTTCGAGGGGGTAAACTCCTTTGAGCAAGCTCAATACAATAAATTCAACAGTTTCCATCAAAGGCCTTAACCTACTCTTATATACTAAGTACGATCTAGAAAAGTAATACTACCTATGCATGTGGGATAATAAAATATACTCACGGGACGACTTACAAAGCATATGCGTCCGACAACACT
>MU226675.1:39963-55551 GCA_018584345.1 Thuja plicata
AAGGCCTTAACCTACTCTTATATACTAAGTACGATCTAGAAAAGTAATACTACCTATGCATGTGGGATAATAAAATATACTCACGGGACGACTTACAAAGCATATGCGTCCAACAACACTACACTAGAAAAATAAACAAAAGGAACACACAGGTTCCTAACACCGATAGCTCACTTAGGTGTAATCCTATCCACCCATAGAGCTTCATGCAATTTCTTGTGCCAATCCTTTTGACTTTCTGAAACTAGTTTCTTCATTATGTTAATCAGGTTCTTGTTGCTCGACTCAGCCTGGCCATTTCCTTGAGGGAAATAATTAGAAGCGTGACTAACATGGATACTATTATTGTAGAAAAACTCTATAATCTTTGAAGAAGAGAAATATGTGGCATTACCCATCACCAGTTTCATCGGCACTCCAAACCTCACCAAGATATTCTCCTTGATAAATTCACAGACCACCTCAGATGTGGTTTTCTTGGTAGGCTTAGCCTCAACCCACTTGGTAAAGTAATCCGTGGCAGTTATGACATATAGGTGACCTGCAGAAGAGGGAGGATTTATAAGCCCAATAAAATCAAGCTCCCATTGTTGAAAGGGACCTTCTACTACAACCGGCTTCAATGGGAGAGAAGCTAACTGAGGTTTACTGGAAAACATTTGGCACTTATCACACTTTGCCACCCAATTGAAGGAATCTTTGAACATGCCGGGCCAATAGTAACACTGCCTCAAGATTTTGTATGTAGTGACTGTGGACGAGAAATGTCCAGCACATGCTTCATTATGGAATGCCTAGAGCAATTTCTCTTGTTGTGGCTTGTCCACATATCTTAAAAAAGTTCCATCTTTTGCTTTTTTATATAATTGGTCATCATAAATGACATATTTGGCTGCCTTGGTCTTCAAATCTCTTTTTTGTTTATATGTCAATCCTTCCGAGAAATCCCCATAAGTAAGGAAATAAGTGATGTTGGGAAACCAGGGATTGAGAAGACTAACCATTAACACCTTCAGAGAATCCACGTCTTGAGATGTGTCCTGATTTTTAGCCATTATTTTACACAAGCCATTTCCTCTAACGAGCTTTGTTGGCTTGAGTTCAATATAATACTCTTGTACCTTTTCTATCCATGCACCTCTAGTATTACATCCTATTTCTTTCTATGTCAAAATGCTCTTAACAGCATAATCCAGAATATAAATAACCAAATGGGAATGTAATACATAGAATCTAAAATTCTTCAATGCCCTCACCACCATATATGCATGCTTCTCCATTTGAGAATATCTCAATTCACGATCCTTGAGCGGAGTGCTCATGAATGCAATGGGTGTCTGATTCCCTTCATTATTTTCTTGCATCAAGATAGCAGACAATGTATGAGATGATGCATAGCAGTACAATATGAACTCCTTGGCATAGTTCGGATGCACTAACATAGGTGTTTTGGCTATAGCATGCTTGATTAAATCAGAGGCCTTCTTCCCAAAATCATTCCACTTGAAACTTTGACTACCTTTCATCATATCAATTATGCATTTAGTAATCTTAGAAAAGTCAGGAACGAAGTGTCTGAGAAAGTTTACCTGCCCAAAGAATGATCTTGTTCTAGATTTTCTTGCCGGAAGGTTCAATTGATGGATGGCCTTTACGTGCTTTGGGTCAATTTAGAATCCTTCGTGGGAAACAATATGACCAAGCAGTTTACCTTCGGTGACACAAAATACAAACTTCTTGGGATTGAGAGAGATACCATCCTCTCTGCATCTCTTTAGCACTTTCTGAAGATCTCTCAAATGATCTTCTCTCTTCTTAGAGAAGATTGTTAAATCATCTAAGTATATAACTATTATTCTATCCCATAAATCTGCAAATGAAGAGTTCATTTCTCTTTGGAAGGTAGCTCCAGCATTAATAAGCCCAAAGGGCATTCTATTGTAGGAAAATGTTCCCCAAGGAGTGGTGAACGATGTCTTATACTTATCTTTTGGATCCACCTCAATCTGATTAAAACCTGAAAAATCATCCAACATGGACATCATTTTGGATCCAGCTACTATTTGCAATATATGATCCATGTTGGGCAAGGCATAATTATCCTTCAAAAAAGCCTGGTTCAGATTTTGAAAATCCACACAAATTCTAATTTCTTTGTTCTTCTTCTGGATAGGTACAATGTTGGCTATCCATGTAGAGTGATCTATAGGATAGATAATTTTTTCCTCCAACATCTTGTGAACTTCTCTTAAAATGGCATCTGAAACCTTAGGATTGTAGTTTCATTGCTTCTGCCAGAAAGGGATAGCTTTAGTTTTGAGAGGAATCGTGTGCTTGAAATATCTGTTCCTGAAAGTTTTGAGGTCTTCATAGCCCCAAGAAAATACATCCTTATGTTCAGAGAGTAGGCATCTAGGCTTTTCTCTTTCCTTTTTTGTGCAGTAACTGCCAATATTTATCATTTTAGGTTTAAATTCAGTGCCTATGTTCATTCCCTCAAACTCCCCTCAGGTACCACCTTTCCTATCTCTCTCTCTTCTAATATAAGCATTGTGTCTATCAAATAGCTTTTCAAGGGAGATAGGGTGTCGAGGAATTTTATTACCTTTCAACTATTCTTCTCCAAGTTCTAATTCCTTCTTACTGTCTGGAGACAATTCCTTGCAGGTACTAGAACTTCCTTCAAAGTATTGATCACTAAAAGGATCTGATCCTTCCATGAAATCTTGTATCTGCTTGTCACTGATGAAGACTTGCCAGATTTCCACATTGTCTGAAACATTCAGCCTAAAGATAACTTCAAATTTATATTGCTTGTCACCTATTTCCAGATGCGAGAGGAGAAGTGAAGCTGAGGCAGCCAAAAAATTTGCTCTTGTGTTTTTCTCTCTTGGAACTGACTGGATTTTTAATGCATCAAAGTCCTTTATCTCATCCCAGACTCTATTCCTATAACTACGCAGTCTCACATTTGTCACTGCATACTGCACTCGAACCTGCCTTACTATCAACTCTGCATCACCGAGTGCTTTAAGGATTTTTACCCCTCTTTTCTTTGTAGTAGCAATGCCTAGTAACAGAGCTTCATATTCTGCTGTGTTATTAGTGTTCTTAAACTGTAGTTTATAAGAAAGTTGTATCATGTCTCCATCTGGGGGAATAAGCACTACGCCAGCTCCCGATCCTACAGTAGCATAGCTACCATCAAACTCCAAGGTCCAGATATCCTGACTATTAGTATTTTTTGACATTTCATCTTGATGATTGAGATATGAAAACATCATATAATTGCCAAATTCCATCTCCTGGTAGAGGATTTGTGCCTTAGGGTCATCAGACTTCATTACTGTGAATTTGGCCTTTTCCTCTAGTTCCAAATTTATCTTCTTGGTACCCACCAAAATTATAGCATGGGACTAGTCCATCTTGATTTCTCCACCTATGTCTCTACAAAAACTTCTACTTAGAATCATACCATAGCTGGCCGAAATATCGGCTACCAGGATGGTCAACTTCATTCTTTTTTTAGGATGTGCGGCTAATGCAACTTGAGCATCCTTTACCTGACCTAAGAGGGGAGCCTGTGTAGCATCCATTGAATAAAAATGGCCAAAGGTTTTGGTAAGGGTCAATCCAAGGGCTTTGGAAATGGAATCGGGCATGACATTATTGGAGGTTTCGGAGTCAATAATACAGTTACTTAGTTTATGACCATTTACAAATAAGGAGACATAGAATGGGTCAGGCTTCTGGCTAGGAGTAGTGGGTAAGACTGAAGAATATTCTTCCTGAAAGAGAAAGGGAAGGATGGTCTCTTCATCGTTTAAAGGGGCACTATCAGGCGATTCATCACTAATAGTAGAATTTATATTAGGCTGCATTCTTTAATTAGCATCACTTTTACAAAAATCTACAAGCTTCTGAAGCTCAGTAGGATGAGTTTTTAAATATTCTAAAGGTGACACTTGGATTCTATCATCTTTGCAGTATTGAATTATATCAAAGGAAGACAAAGACTTACCATTTGTTTTGGATTTCGAGTGATCCTTCTTCCAAGCTAAAGAAGTAGAATATCCGGGTGCACCACCCGAAGGACCAGCTGCCATATTCTGGGAAGGAATAGAGTTTCCTAGATTTTTGTCTCTCTGAATTCTTTTTTCCACTGCCATTTGAATTCCATCCATGGTAGAAAAGCATTCACCTCGGACCTCAGAGTCAGATTCATACTCCAAAAAGAAATTACCGGGGTCGCCATGGGGAGCAAAATCTTCTTCACTTTTGGGATATTCAATAGTCATCTCATTGCTTGAGGCTAGTTGTCTATATCTATTCATTTTTGGACAATTACTACCATCATGATCAGCTCTTAGATGAAAACTGCACATATTATGCTTTTTAGCAGCCTCAATAGCGAGCTTTTGTTGAGTAGGTGGCAACTGCAACTGTTTACCTTCATATTGTTTTTTGGGAGTATCCTGGTAAGGCTATTGAAAGGAGGGGGTAGACTTTCCCATTTTCCACTTGAGGGAAATCATCTCATTAGACAATTTATGAAGCATTGCCTCAGTATTTCCAGTTACACCAGAAATAAAGCTTGTGGAGGCACCGCTCTGCACTTCTTATTTCCATTTCTCGGCAGCTATAAGGTCATCTTCTAGCTAAATTTCTAGAGTCTGTGCGACCTACAAATTAGCCACATGCACTCATCTAATTTGGAAACTAATGTTAGGAGGCATGGAACTAATAAGGAACATCTTCTAGTTGTCAGCTGTAGGCCTGCTAGCAGTAGGGATCCTGTTAGCCAGCTTGTTAAACCTCGCAATGAAATCCCTCATGGGCACACTAGGTTCTTTCTTTATATGAGTGAGCTGAGTTAGGAGTGTGTGTTCATCCTCTGTACTTTTATAATGATTTTCAAAGAAAATTTTCATATCATTCCAACTAGTTATGCATCCCGTAGGAAGATGTTGAAACCAGTCAGTGACATTTTCTATCAAAGTTTCCACAAACATTCTTACTGCCATGTCTTCATGCTGAGGGTTTACAATACGGTACGCAGCAAAGAAGGATACAATATGCTCATCAGCGGATACTTTCCCATCTCCATTGAATTTTGGGAATTTCTTCTACGAAGCTTGAGGTAAGTCATTTTTAGCTCCTAGCTGGAGAGGCCCAATAGCATTACCCCAAGGAACAACCATTGAAATAGGGAGAACTACTGGCACAGTCTTGAAATTGATGTTGGTACCCCATGAAGAGTGAGGGCGTTACACAATGACAAGGTGGTATTGTGGAAAATAGGAGGTACAGAAGAATGGCTATGAATCTGATAAATGGGGCGTGGTGGTGGTAAGAGGGCACCATGGATACCTAGAAAAATAGGATCCTAGACATTGAATCTTCCTCTTCTGAGAGGGTCTTCTAGCAAGGAGAACTTAGCCTTCTACAATTCTTTGAATATAGGATCTTTATATCCCTCTCTCCAGACACTACGGGTATATTTGGGATCCAGAGGTACTGAATCTATTCACAACAGCTGCGCATCTCTTAATATTCTAGCTCGTCCTGAAGACAAATGATTAGGTTGTTGTAGTGGGACTTGTCCTTCATGAGGTAATCACCATTTCTCCTTAAGAGTGATATATATAATGTAGAATTAGAGATGCCAAACAAAAAGTTATAAGTTATTTTGTAGAGCCACACATAGATGTACTAAGTAAGCTTAGGAGTATTATGAGTCCTCCCTAGTAGAGTCACCAAAAACTATTGGTTTACAATTTGTCTACTTCAAATTTGATTTATCAAATGACTATTGGAAACACCCAAAGCTGGCTTATGTAGAACAAAAAGTAAAAACAGACTGGATCAATGATAGGAATCTATCAATGACCTCTGAATTGAAAGGTACATTAGCCCTTATGTGAAAGATATGCAATGAATCTTGTCTTTTGGTCTTTAGAGGGGTATGCTCTTAACCAGAGAGAAGAAGAGGTTTAACCAAGTTGATCAAAGCTTCAAGCAACTTAGGCAATGCAAGGGGAACTTACTCAAAGACATGCAATCTGTTATTCAAACTATTATCCAATGCAAGATGAATGAAAACTACCATCTACTAGCAGAGATGAAGAGAGGAAGTGTAACAATGCAATTCACAGTTTACTTAGATTATGAAACTTTGAAAATACCCAGATTATATTGATCTCATTCTCTAGTGACACTCATCCCAATCTCTTATGCAAGAAACAATCTATAGAACTAAAACGTACAAATGAAAATAAATCCGAGTACTAATGCTAGAGATAGTAAACATACAATCCATTGGATGAAAATAACAAAACCTGGTTCATTAATATTCATTCAATTTCCATTCTTAGCATCTTCATTCAAGATGATTATACAGCTAACTAAAATGAACAACAAAAATCACTTTAGACTCAGAGTTGCACACAGTAGTCCCATCTATAGGGGTTTGCCCAAAGTAATATTTGCCAATCTTATTCACTTTACAGAAATTTACATATATAGGTCCTCTCATAAAATGTTCTGTTACAATAGTGATTGCCTTCATACAATATTCTTAAAGGGACATTCTAATAATAAACTTGGCTGGTTAGAAAAACTGACAAGGCTGACAAAATGTCTAAAATAGCTACGATAGAAAAAAGTTGGGAAAATGACATAGGTCAATAGATTCTATGCCAACTTCAGTGAAACAAATTTTCCTTTGTAAGCCTTCATTGTATCAGTTACTTTACCCAACTCCTGAGCATTTAGAATGATTAGATTGTCAGCTCAGATCATCCAAAAGTCATGCATCTCTGTCAATTCATCTAACCTGGAAATCTAGGATTGGAGCTTCTTTGATTCCTCTTTGATTACTACATCTATTGCGGAGAGCTCACTAATTTTTGACTCTTGGAAGCTAGCTAGATCCGAAATCACATCTATGAAAGAAAGGAACTTAGATTTCATTCACTCTGTACTCGCCAACTTGTCACTTTCAGAAACCTGAGATTCTGTGTGCAAAACTTTCAAAAACTCAAACAATTTGTCCATTTCTTTTTGGACTAACTCAATCAAAGACTTGAGTTCATTTCCTGATCTGTTTGATCTCTCAAACATGAACTCGAAAGATTGCCTCCAGTGAAATAATGGCTCCTACCCGGTCTTGAGGATGCCTTTAGATATTGCAACACTAGTCTCCATATCAATCTCCTCCTGCAAGGTAGCTAGTTGTTCTGTCAATCTAGAGGATGCATTGTAAATGGTCTCCTGGTGCTTTGATGCTATGTCCTTCAACTCATTTGCATCAAGTAGAAGTTTCCCCAATTTATCAATGACAAATGGCCCTTGAAACTTCATTGCATCTATCCATGCTCTACCAATTTGTCCAAACTATCTCTCTTGTTGCAGCTTCAGTAGTAAATTCTTATTCTCTTTAGCACTGGGATCAAATTGAGAAGATGAGGTACTTCCAAGAGAAGATTTAATATACTAAACTAGCTCCTTATTTGCAGATTTGAGAACCTCCTTATCTTCCTGGAGTTCTTCTAACCTATCCTCAATCCACTCATTGGTGGTTTTCCAAATGTTCACCATTGAGTCATGCACCGGAACTCCTAGATCCATAGTTTTTATCTGATAATCTTGAGCTAAGAGTTCATGAAACTTTTCTTCTTTCTGTGGCTCTGCTCTCTCCCATGATTCCACAACTAGGTGTATGTTAATGGAAATAGTTGAGCCATAGAAAGTAGGAAAGTTTCATGAACTCTCAGCTCAAGATTATTAGATAAAAACTATGGATCTAGGAGTTCCGGTGCATGACTCAATGGTGAACATTTGGAAAACCACCAGTGAGCGGATTGAGGATAGGTTAGAAGAACTCTAGGTAGATAAGGAGGTTCTCAAATCTGAAAATAAGGAGCTAATTGAGTATATTAAATCTTCTCTTGGTAGTACCTCATCTTCTCAGTTTAATCCCAGTGCTGAAGAGAATAAGAGCTTACTACTGAAGCTGCAGCAAGAGAGACAATTTGGAAAAATTGGTAGAGCATGGATAGATGCAATGAAGTTTCAAGGCCCAGTTGTCATTGAGAGCTTGGGGAACCTTCTACTTGATGCAGACAAGTTGAAGAACACAACATCAAAGCACCAGGAGACCATTTACAATGCATCGACTGGATTGACAGAACAACTAGCTACGTTGCAGTAGGTGATTGATATGGAGACTAGTGTTGCAATCTCTAATGGCATCCTTATGACCAGGTAGGAGCCATTATTTCATTGGAGGAAATCTTTGGATTTCATGATTGAGAGCTCAAAAAGATCAGCAAATGAACTCAAGTCTTTGATTGAGTTAGTCCAAAAAGAAATGGACAAACTATTTGAGTTTTTGAAAGTTTTGCACACAAAATCTCAGGTTTTCGAAAGTGACAAGTTGGTGAGTACAGAGCGAATGAAATCTAAGTTCCTTGCTTTTATAGATGAGATTTTAGATCCATCTAGCTTCCAAGTGTCAGAAATTAGTGAGCTCTTCACAATAGATGTAGTAATCAAAGAGGAATAAGAGAAGCTCCAATCCCGGATTTCCAGGTTGGATGAGTTGACAGAGATGCATGACTTTTGGATGATTTGAGCTAACAATGTAATCATTGCAAATGCTTAGGATATGGGAAAAGTAACGGATGTAATGAAGGCTTACAAAGGAAAAGTCATTTCACTGAAGTCGGCATAGAATGTGTTGACCTATGTCATTTTCCCAACTTTTGTCTATCGTAGCTATTTTGGGCATTTTGTCAGCCTTGTCATTTTTTGTAACCAGCCAAGTTTATTATTAGAATGTTCCTTTGGGAATATTCTATGAAGGAAATCACTATTGTAATGGGTCATTTTCTAAGAAGACCTATATATGTAAATTTCTGTAAAGTGAATAAGATCGGCAAATATTACTTTGGGCAAACCCATGTAGTTAGGACTACTATGTGCGACTCTGAGTCTAAAGTGATTTTTGTTGTTCATTTTAGCTAGCTGTGTAATCGTCTTGAATGAGGATGCTAAGACTAGAAATTGAATGAATATTAATGAACCAGGTTTTGTTATGTTCATCTAATGGATTGTATGTTTACTATCTCCAGCATTAGTACTTGGATTTCTTTTCATTTGTGCATTTTAGTTCTATAGATTATTTCTTGCATAAGAGATTGGGAAGAGTGTCACTAGAGAATGAGATCAGGATAATCTGGGTATTGTTAGAGTTTCACAATCTATGTAATCTAGGAATTGCATTGTTACACTTCCTCTCTTCATCTCTGCTAGTAGATGGTAGTTTGCATTCATCTTGCACTGCATAATATCTTGAATAACAGATTGCATGTCTTTGAGTAAGTTCCCCTTTCATTGCCTAAGTTGTTTGAAGCTTTGAGAAACTTGCTTAAACCTCTTCTGCTCTCCGGTTAAGAGCATACCCCTCTAAAATCCAAAAGACAACATTCATTGCATATCTTTCACATAAGAGATACTGTACCTTTCTATTTATGGGTCATTGATAGATTCCTATCATTGATCCAATTTGTGGTTACTTTTTGTTCTACATAAGCCAGCTTTGGGTGTTTCCAAGAGTCATTTGATAAATCAAATTTAAAGTAGACAAATTGTAAATCAACATCATGATAGCTTGGTCATAGGTTATAATCTCCTCAAGTAACACTGAGTGGGGATTGTTGGAAAAATGATCAGCACTCCCCTAACGATTCGTGACATGGTCTAACAACCTCCTATGGATTGAACTATAAGTCTAGTGGTTGTATTAGGCATTATCGGGGTGATATTTTGGTAGACAACAACCACACTTGTAACAATAATTTTCACTCTCATAGAAGGAACTCTTAAATTTTTATCTTCATAATGAGAAGAGTGATCTAATATTTTTTCTCAACTATGGGAGGAATGTCATTAGTAGCCGTGTTTGTCTCATCATAATGCCTAGGTAATAAGGACTCGAGATCAAAGGAACCCATAAGTTTATGAATTCTCCTAATTAGAATACTATAGGTAGGACACAATGTTATAACACTCATGCATAAGAATATGAAAGAGATATAGATCTAAGGAATGTAAATATTAATCTTGAAATGAATTATGTAAACATTCATCAATTTTATGCCAAATGAACAAAGCATAACTGTAGATGAAACTAATGAAGAGAAAATCTAACTATCAAATCAAACATAAGGATCCAATGCACAAAGGTAATGTAGCACAAAAATTAGAATGGAAATGTCATAGGTTGAGCTCACCAAAAATGTACATTAATAAAAGGGAAGCAATGGAAAGGGGTATATTACTCCTCCTTTTTAAACTTACACATTTGGAAAAAAAGATGTCCACATAGGCTCAAGTAGGTACTATGTATTGAATTTGACAATGATCCTTCATTGAATATGTAAATGTGAAATTGTCAGAGGGAAAATTAATATGATAATGCAATATAGATGAATAAATAGAGAAGTGTAGACAAATAAAAAAGTTACAAATTGATTAATAATTGCCAGAAGCCTAAAAAGCCTTGAATTAGGATCCAAACAAAGAAACTAACCTATTGTATAAATTTGAGCTGAAAATGGAGGGTACAAAATGTTTAAAATGTTTTGTTCCTAGTTAAAAAACATTTTACATTATGTACTTGACGTTTTGGCTAAAAATATTAGGGTTTCTCCCTCAGAACCTAGTCTATCCACAAAAGCTCTAATAGTTGCGTCACATGTTCCTACACACAAAAAATAGGGAAACAGGTTGTGGAAAGGAGTTTTTGTTGGTCAAAATGCTTTTTAGGAATTAACCTGGAAAATGAATTGAAATTACATTGAGGAATGTATATAAATGGTAAATGTTTTATTCACCTTAATTATACCTTCACAAATAGATATAGTAATCACTCATATTCATGAAGATAGTTGATTGTTTCTTGAATTGAAGGTCTTGATCTAGGAATGTAAAAAGGAATCAAGGATACCCTCACAAATGTATTGATCGATGAATGCTACTCCTAGATCTCCAATGTTGCTATGGTTGATAATAAATTGCTATAGAAGAAGAATGTATGCAGATGGTTAAATGATTTTCTTGCTTATTGTGAACTCCTCTACTTGGTCATCTTGGGAAAGAAGATTTCTACAATCAATAACATTTCCTTCAATTTTCCTTGGATGCTTGAAGAAAGAACAAATCTTGGATGGTTGCCTTCAAATCTTGAATTCACCATGAATGCTTGATTGCATGAATAGTGGATATTTTTTTCTTATTCCTGGTTACCAAAATGAGGAGAGATAGGGTTTTTATACACCTCTCAAACACTTAGGGACTCAAAATTAAGTCTGGCTGACCATGGGATCTATGCTCCCACTAAAACACTGACACATGGCTCAAAGCCAAATTTGAGCCAAAATAGGAAGGAAAAAAATGTTTGAAACATTTTGTTCTTAGGAGAGTGAGACCAAAGTTGAAGTAGGTTCCATGATGATAGGGTAGATGTGAGAAAAGAAGAATCAGGTTACTAGGACCAACCATAATGGACATCATATCTCAAAATCACCAAATTTAGGCCTAATAGAGCATCCCATTATGGGTGCTAATTTTATAGGATGCTACACCTATATTTAAGAAAGGTTCATTTCTACATTGTATAATATCAATCATATTTTAATTCAATATCAACTAAAGCATCTTAAATAGAATTTCAATCTCATTTTCTTGCATGCTCTTGTTGAAAAAATCTCTTATGGTTGCCATCTTCCTTGGTTGATCCTTTTGAAGTCTACATATGATTCTCTTTATTGATCCCTAAAAGGCTCCTACATAAATAAGCATATTTGATAAATTTCATGTCTAACACCAAGTGTTCCTTGTAAAACAACCTATAATATTTTAGTACATAATTATTCAATCTTTGGGGTTTGGAAAGGGGAAGAAGGCCTTTCTCAAAGTAGAAGCTAAGTTTAGGGTGTGGTGGACCAATCCAAACCTTTTTCAACACTTTAAATCTTCTTTTGATCACTTTCACAACACCTTGAACACTTCAAACTCATAGATCTATCACCTTCTTAAGAGAAGGTACCCTTCATTATTGGAAAGAAGAGAAAAACCCATCAAAAAAATAAGACATAAAGTGTAATATTGATATCCTAGTATTGGGAAGCACCTGTAGACATTTGAATAAATGAACATATTTGAATAAGGATGTATGAATTTTCAAGAATAAATACATGATGGTATGTAAATATATTCAAAATTTATTATAACCAATGACAAAGTGTCATGTTTAGTTTCTACAGAAAAATAGCTCCTACAAGGCTCTGATAAAAGCACACACATCCCAAATTTCACAAGAGTTAAACATTCTAGGGAATCGACTACAATTGGTACAATTTATATTTTATTCTAGATACACATTGAGGAGTAAGAGGAATACATTATCTATGAGTTTCTAGGATAAGTGGACAACAAAGAGACCGCCACAAGGGAGACCTGTTATAAAATTAATTAGTGTAGAACACATTTATAAAAATCAAAAGAAAGGCTCTAGAACCAGATCTAGTACCAGAAATAAGTCTGCTCCTCATGCCAAAGATGTCACCAAACTAAAGGATTCAATTAAGAATATACATAATCAGATGGTGGAGGAGGAAGAGTTTGTTAACCTTCTGGATTGATCTCAGTGCTGGGAGGTTTTTTTACCCTGTTTTGCTAGTAGTTTTTTGGGGGCATTTGTTTTTGTTCCCGCATTTCTCTTTGGTTGTTGGGCTTTAGCCCTGTGGGTTTCTATAGATGTTTTGATAGGTTGTTGTTTTTTCATGCTTAATATGTTTTTATCTTTCTTCTTTGTTAATGGGTTTCGGGGTCCCTTCAAAACCTAAAGTTACCATAATAAAAATACAATCAAAAGATAGGCCAAAATTACACAACCTCAGTGAATTTTTAAGAGAAATTATACTAAGGCTTGAAAAAAGGTTTCACATTAGAAATGTTATAGAGTGCATCTAGTATTTAAAATAGGGAATTTAGAGAAAGATAGAAATGGGTTTCTTTTAGCAAAAAACCTGAAGAGTTGATGCTATAAAAACTATCCTCTAAGAGATCTCTTTTTTACATTATATATTAGGGATTTTATAGATCACTCCCTTCATTTATATGTGCTAGAAATGTGATCATTTAATTATGAAAATGGTTGTAACCACTTCCATGTTGAATATTTTTACATCATTTATCTTTATGCCTGTTGAATGGAATTGCCCTATTCTCAAATTAATCACCATCATATAAAGGTAGCTTAATAATTTACCTTTTGTCAAATAATATTCTTTTGCAACATGATACTGTTCTTTTTTATCCCTTGATGTCCTTTGAAAAGGATCTTTTATATAGTACTACATTGTTTAAGTCATTTGAAACATGACAGTGTGTGTTGATATGCATCATATAGGTCGGTGCTCTTAGAAATGGTTCCACAATAGCGTATGTGGGTTCTATCATGCTTCCACATATCCAAGGAATAGTTTATAAAGAATCATAAAGTTTGAAAATATGAACAAGAATGCAGTGCTACCACGAGTTCAGAGAAAGGGAGGAAAGGGAAGACATCAATTATTGATAACATTTAAGTCAACAAAGATGATTTATATAGAAGATGTCTATAGATTTGATTAATTATAGGAGATCTTCCTTGATATCATAGAATAATACTTAATCTTATAAAACATTAACATATTCATCCTCTAATGAATGAGTCTCAATTGAGAAACAAATTGTATTACCCTTATCACTAGTATTTGTCCTTACAACACTTCTATTATACCTTATATATCTATGTTTCCTTTCATCATCATCATCATGTTTCTTTTTATTTTCCATAAGAGGGATTTTGACAACATAACATCCTAATCTTCCACAAGTGAAAAATTTGATGGGTACCTTACCTTTATTTTTGCTTCCACTTCACCTAGATCAAGGCATATCATAGATTCATCTCTATTCTTCTTAATTTCCTTGAAAGAAACATGTTTCTTCTCATATAATGATTCTCTTTAAGTTCAAAAAACTCAAAATAAGTGACATCACCGTAGAGTTCCTCCAAATTGTATTCTCCATATCATGACTGTTGAATAAAAATCAGCAAGGTTCTATAACTTGTATTCATAGGTCTCATCTTCTTCAGTAGAACTTTATTATCTTCTAAGTTTTCACAAGAGCCTTCAATTAAACTAACAATTTTATTTACGTGGTGCAATTATCCTTCAATGTTCTCATTCTTTGCCATTTTTAGAATCTCAAACTTATGCTTTAGATTCTGCAACTTGATTTTACTGATCTTCCTATCTCTTACATATATGTTTTCAAGCTTCCCCTAGATATTAAATGTGGTTTTATATCCCATGACTTTCAACAATTTGGAATCACCCAGACCACTAATAATAACATTCCTTGCCTTTTTATTGTTCTCATGTTCTTTGATCTCATTTGTGTAGAAAGAGTACCAGATGCAAAAGGAACATATCATAGTATGATATCATCAAGAAATTTGAATGACATAGAGTTCAAATGTGATTCCATCCTCTCCTTCAGAAAAGTATAATTTGTTTCATCAAACTTAGGTACTTTGTTGCCACATGTTCATTTTTCATCTTAGATCTGCATCAAGCGGTTAAACTGTTACTATTAGAGGAACCTTTCTTTGATAACAATTGTTAAAAGCCTCTGAATATTGAGAGGCAGGTGAATCAACAAAAATAAATACTTAATACTTCTACCACAATTATTAGTTACTTGTAATTAATCTAACTAGCCATCAGAAGAAGGTATAGTAATGACAAGAGATAAACATGAACACCACATTTATATGGAAAATTTAATGTGGGAAAAAAAATGGTGAGAATCACATAGAAAAGGAACTCAGAGACCCTATTGCTTAGACACACTGCCAAGGAACTTAGTTTCCCTAATAGGAATTTCTCAATCTAAAGGAAAGATTGTTAGAAGTTAATCTTTCCTTAGTGAAATATGAAATTAAAGGATAAACCAAGGTATCCTATATTGTATTTGTCCTCTAGTCCAAGTAGGAGGATATGTCACATTTTTTTAATTCCTTTAATTAGGAAATTAGATATTCCTCCTTAAGAGGAATCTCATATTTGGCACACACTCAATGTAAATGTAATACCCCTCTAAACCTAATATAAGTTTTGTGTTTTTGAACGAAGTAAGATCTTTCGATGTTTTCTTATAGCTTAAGTTGTTCATGATACTTTTTTGATGTATTCCTATGGTTTGTTTATAATGATTTCATAAACCAGTACCCAAGGATTCTAATATCAGACATACTATCTAAAGGTATAATTTTTGTATGTATTTATCTCTGTGTATGTATTGAGGAGCTTCAAAACCTTTATGAATATGTAGGATGTTATTGATGGAAATAATCAAGACTAACCAAGTTACTGAGAGGGGAGGGGTGAATCAGTAACTCTTAAAACTTTAAGTCATTTCAGCACTTATATATATTTAACCATTCATTCATCTAATCTACTGCAAGCATGA
>MU226675.1:84842-132707 GCA_018584345.1 Thuja plicata
GGGTTAGAACCCAGGGTAGAAGTGGTTGAGATAGGTTAGGTTGGGGTTTGAGGGAATATTAATAAATGAAATAAACTTATTTAATTCATTTAGAAATATAGGAATTAATTACTTAAACAATGAAATTTCTTTTTAATAATTAGGGACTATAGCGTTTTTTAATTAAATTAAATAGGCTAGGGGAATGGGTTATTTTGCAAGTGGGTATTTAATTTTGGGATTTGTTTAATTCCTTTATAATTAAATACTATAGCCATATTTGATTTTTTATTTGATTTGATATGGTCGAAATTGATTTAAATTATATGGCTATAATAGTTAATATAAATCAGTGATAAAAATCACCTAGGACATTAAATTGATTTAAAGAATTATGCCAAGTAGTAACAGAGTCATTTGGACATAATCGAGGGTATGATCACACTTAGGGAAAATAGGGTCCATATTTGCAACATACCAAATTTAGGTGGTTACATTTGCCCCTCTTTGAATTGATGTGCGAGTAGCGCATTGATTCAAAGAAAGTTTTTGACTTTAACTTCAGAAAGATTGAGAATCTCGTTCTTGGTTTTCGAATGAAATGTTGATGAGATCAATCTTGCACTTGATCAAACAAAACTGATAGAATTGATCTTGAACTTGGTTGTCATCCAAAGATCAATAAAAGATTTTAAAAATACCAATTCTATACTTGATTGTCGTCCAAAAATTGATAATACTGATTCTGAACTTGGTTGTCATCCCAAAAGCCAGTAAGAAGCTGCCAAGAGCTTTAATAAAAATCTTCTAATAATGAGGAAACACAAGATATCCAGCTTATGAGAACCAAAGCTTTCTATCCAACAGTTCTGAATTTAGTTAAGGAAACTGTCATGCCCCTAGTTTATTTGATAATGAAGTCATTTTTAATGCAGTTTCAAGCAAAAATTTAATTGATGATAGTGTGATCATGCCCCCTCGGGAACGAAATCGAAGGAAAAGAAATAAAATCCCTCAGTTGAATAGATTATAACACTTGCAGGAAGCAATAAGGCCAGAAAGAGTGGAGTAGAAGCCGGTGTGTTTTAAAAATAAACACATGATTATCAAGTTAATTATGTGAAAATATGAGTGATAAGGTTGATAAAATGATGTTTAGATCAAGATGTATGATGAAATGTGCAGTATGTACCAATGTGGTGAACAAATGAAGCAAATTCACAATTTTTGAAACTGTTGCAAATATGACACTGTATTGCTAAAAATGGCGTATGCACCTTCAATTTGGTTCCTGATGGAGGAAAAAGAGAACACAAATGATCTTGTAGTTGTCTGAGAGAAGTTTTGGAAACCCTAAATGTCCCAAAAGACCCATATAAGCCTCCAAATTGACCATTTCACTATTCATTTTGACATTTAGCAATAGCAAATCAGAGAGCTCTATAAAGAAAATGGTGGTCCCCATGAGGAAACATTGATTTGAGCTTAGCCGATGACATCAGCAACCAGCCGACTACCCACCGCCAGTAAGTACCTGAGAAACTACCTTGTGAAATTTGAATGTTTGAATTTCATGTATTTTTGTGCATTTTATAGCCCGTAGAAGGTAGGATCGCATCCGGGATTCCGGATCGCATCCTGCTAAATGCGCATGGCATCTGGTTTTCCCTGGATTGTATCTGATTTTTCCCAGATTCTACGTCGCATCTAGGTTTTCCTGCATCGCATCCAGTTCTTTAGATTTAGTCATGTTTTTAGCTATATTCCATCAGTGAATCGCATACTGGATTTCAGGGATCGTACCCCGCATTAAGGATCGCATCCTATTTTTTTAGGATCACATCCCGTATGCACAATCGCATCTTGTATTTTTAGGATCGCATCTAGTAGAAGACTTAGGTTTTTAAATTGCTTTGATTTGTTTGCATCCTGCGAACTTGGAATAACTTAGCAAAGTAGGAATTTGCCCCTTGTTGTAGATAGAATGCTGATGTGTTACTGTGTTGTCAAAAATCAAGCCCAGTTTGAGGTTGTTGCCTTCCACAGCACTTATTCTGCACGAGTTCTGGCATTTTCTGGCTGACTATCAGATGATGAGTAGACTACTGTGATCCGATGTGGATTGCGGGCATTGATTGGTTTACCTAAGATCGGGGTAAATCGAGGGTTGTTGACTGCTCTGGCCAAGAGATGGCATTCGGAGCACAACACCTTCCACCTATCTATTGGTGAGATCATTGTGACACCCAAGGATGTTTGGAGGATCTTGCGCGTGCCCATGGTTGGACATGAGGTTTTCTTCAAGTCGAGAGCTGGCATGGAGATCGGGACTGCTCAGAGGTTCTTCCAAGATGACAGCATAGATCATAGATATTTATCCTGGGACTATATGGTCAATCACTATGATCGATTAGCTGTATACTTAGCTAGATTGGTAGGTGGCATCTTGATGCCAGACAGAGGTCAGCACGGCTTCTTGGTGGGTTGGGTCAGTATGGTGGAGCAGATGATCGTCCATCGCCGATGACTTGCATGGGGGAGCTACATATTAGCTCACATGTACCATGAGCTCCACAAGATTGTATACCACCATACCTGTAGCATGACTGTGGGCATATTGATTCTTCATATATGGTCCTAGGAGCACATTCCTGTGACACGACCGATTGTTGACAGGTAGAGGGCACCAGAGCAGCCCTATGTGTATATGTACGCAGGTCTCTTACAGCAGCCCCACCTAGGCAAGGTTGAGTATTGGCGTCATGTATTCGATGATATGACAAAGGTCGTATGGCGACCATACCTAGATTGTGAGGTATGGACCTCTGATGTATGGTAGGTGCCTTTTTTATGTCAGAGCAGATATTTGTTTGGGTGCACGAGATACATTATTGAGCGCTTCTTGATTACCAGAGTTCTAAGGCAGTATGGCCGACGACAGGGCCGCACAGAGGATGTGGTAGTATATGCACGTATCAAAGATGAGGTAGCTAAGTGGGGGGCACAGCTTACTTATGATACTACCTCATATGATATTTGTGATATGGTGGCGATAGAATAGGACCCTCGCCCAGATGTTGAGGATGCTGGAGTATCAGATGGGTATGCTGCATAGATGCTTCAACATCCATTTCTATGATTCACAGTGCCTGAGGAGATCATTCCTCATATAGAGGAGTCACTGGATTATGAGCCTGAGG
The DNA here is from genome assembly GCA_018584345.1 of Thuja plicata. Classification (NCBI taxonomy): domain Eukaryota; kingdom Viridiplantae; phylum Streptophyta; class Pinopsida; order Cupressales; family Cupressaceae; genus Thuja; species Thuja plicata. Next base: position 88,022 of record MU226675.1, read on the forward strand.
ATCGACCTGTCAGGGGGAGAGGTGGTAGAGATAGAGCACCAGGTAGACATGGGGGCCATGATGGTGGCAGAGATAGCAGTAGAGGCGGCAGACACCCTCCCCCAAATGATAGGCATGATGGTGATGATAGGGGGGAGGTGGAGAGGCAGTGGATACCAGTGGTCCGAGTGGCAATGGGCAGAGATGCCAGAGATACATATTTGTAGCCCCTCAGAGAAATCCTGGCCCGTTACTTACTCCTGAGCAGCAGAGATAGTGGAGATAGAGAGTGCAAGAGTAGGATCCTGGTAGAGATAAGGACCCTCTATCGAGGTGCAAGCAGGAGAGAGAGTAGCTCAAAGCGGAGATTACAGCCTTGGAGGCTAGGGTTACCACTACTGATGCACTGCTAGTAGACAGGGATAGACAGCTTGAGCGGCTGAGAGCTGAGAGGGATACACAGGCCCGGACAACAGTCCATCAGGGATAGAGGGTGACATACTATTACGCCTTGTATCACGCAGCAGTACCTGAGGGTCAGAGAGCACCCACTTTTTCCCATATAGCTCAGCAGTCAGAGGGGGCCATGCCGCCTCCAGTTGCTCCATTCATGCCACCTCCTCCTCCTCCTCGTGACCAGGGAGAGGGGGCGAGCTAGAGTTGATACTTTGCACCATTTTTTTTCTTTTGAGATTATACATGTATATATGGATCCTTCTGAGATCCCCCTTTTTGTACATTACATTGATTCATATATATATATATCTGATTCATGCTTTTTGGCATACTAATTCTCTTTATGTACATTGATACACTGTATACTATCTGATACACTTTATGCTCACTGATACTCTTTATGCTTTGATTTTTACCATGTGTATGATGATATGATGTAGTTTCTAGATTCTGACATGTTTCATGTGGTAAATGTATCCATTTTGCTTTTCATAGATGTGATAAATGTATCTGTTACACATGTGATGATAGCTTGATCTTGTGATGAGTTAGTTCATAGATGATAACATCATTTCATAATGTGGATGTGATGAGTATATTACTGATAGAAACAAATGATATCTATGTGAAAAATGCAAATGTATGTTTCTTTGGTTTTCCAGTTTATGCAGAAATATATGTATGGATGCACTTAGGATGTAGAAATAAAAATGCAATACATGGATGTTTTATTTTTGTATTTTTCAGTTTCATTTTTCCAAATGAATGCAAAATGTATGCTATGGATGATATCAGTAATATAAATGATGTAATTAACTTGATATCTGTAGAAGAAGATAGAAACCATGTTTTGAGCGTAAATTTCCTTATGTTGTTAATACTGTTGAAAAATGCATCAGGCAATCTTTAAATGCAGCTATATGAAGACTCTTAGGACTTGTCACTGATTTAGAAAATATTGCAACATTTTTATCATCATTGGGCACTTTTCGGAATGGATACCATCGAATAGTACAACCATCACTAATACCCACTGATATTATGATAATATGAATACTATAGTTTATGGAAATGTTTGAAATAGACTTAGGTACCAAGGCATAGAAGCCAGGACATCAAAATAGTCACCTTCCTTTTAATATACCAAATTCTGACTAAGGAAAGATATTGAACCTGCAATGACCTTGAAAATTCATATCCTTGGGTAAATTATGATTCGTATACCTTAGTGAGAATCTGGATCAGAAAACAGACAAGAAAATTGCATCAAACTCACCGTAGTTTACACATAACAAAGATCAAGATATATGCGGCTATCCACCCATAGTGGCAGCTCTTACCATAAACATCCAAGTTAGGTGAAATCTATAGGATCATATGAAAAAATCACCATATGCAGAAATTCAAGAAAACATTATGCCCCCAATCCTTGTGACTCTTTGTCTTTGCGCAGACGTCATTGACCAACTAAGAAGACATAATAATTTATCAATTGTGAATCAATCCAATAAAATTTATAATTACTTAGATGCCCCTAGTTTAAAACATCATCAGGTCATTAAATAATCATAATCAAACCATTATCAAACTATGTGTTAATAAGTACTTTGTTCATCCATATGTCAAACACAGTAAAGATTCATCAATTAGAAAATTGTAATACAAGCATTATTGTGCTCCATGTCTGTGTCTTGATAGGATAATCCATTCATGTTTGTGATCCAATATAGCTTTGTAGGAATGCTGTGAATGGCATATCATGTCCCATGTCGTCAAAAGACACCTTTGTTTTGAGGAAGTGACATTGTTTTGCATGTGTCCAGAAACTTTGTGTTTATGAGGCAAACCATCCTAGAGCAACCTAGCACCCGTAACCGACTATGCCAATAAAGATGCCCCCAGTTCAGAATGACTTATTCCTAAAATGTAAAGATAGACAAATCCCAAGTGAGGATAAGACAGTCATGTGGGAATATGAAGTCAGCATATGAGCACAGGAAAAATTATGAAGGCCTAATATCAGTAGCGCAATGATAGATGGAGCACAGAACACAAGTGACGCCTGATTGCCATGTTTTCACCACTTGGAAAGATCTTTTTCTTTCTTTTTACTGCCAAGATGCCTATTTTACCAGGTGCTCATCAAGGCACTTTTTTTCTTTTTCAATTTTTTTGCTATTTTTGCTTTTTTGAATGTTTTTGTAGTATCAAGGCGCTTGTTTACCAGGTTTTCACCAAGGATACCCATTTTGTAGGACCTTTTCCACTATTTTTGGATTTCTTCAGGATCAATTTTCTAAATGTTTTTGGTACTTTGCAAGAACTTTTTGCTATACAAGCTTTGCTATTAAGCGTAGAATCGCTTCAAATGTAGAGTGTTGATAGGATCTAGAAGAACATCTCCCTCAGGTGTAGCTAACTGATAAGCTCCAGTCCCAAAAGTAGCAATGATAACATAAGGTCCCAGCCAGTTAGGTTCAAACTTTCCTTTCTACTCTCTGTTGGGTTGGTTCTTAGGATTCTCTTTTAGGACAAGATCGCCCACCTCAAACTTGCATGGTTTAGCCTTCTTGTTGTAACCTTTGGACATTCTTGCTTGGTATATTTTGAGGTGATCGAACACTTGCTGTCTGCGCTCATCTAGTAGGTCTAGAGAATTTATCCTATCTATGCAGTACTGCTCATTAGTAACCAGTCCTTGTAAGGATATCCGCAAAGATGGGATTTCAACCTCAATAAGTAGTACTCCCTCAGTGCCATAGACTAGAGAAAATGGCATGGCTCCAGTTGGTGTTTAGATGCTTGTTCTGTAGGCCCATAGTGCCAGATTCAGTTGTAGATGCCAGTCTCTACCAGACTTGCTTACAGTTCTGTGTAGAATCTTGAGAATGTTTTTGTTCGATGCCTCAGCCTGTCCATTACCTTGAGGATAATAGATTGAGGAGCAATGTTGAGTGATATGTAACTGTTCATAGAGGTCATCAATGTCTTGGTTTTGAAATTGGCCCCCATTGTCTGTTACAATTAAAGAGGGTATCCCATATCTACAAATAATGTAGTTCAAAATGAACATAGCCACCTGTTTGCCAGTGGCTTTGATTAGCGGCACGGCTTCGACCCACTTTGTGAAATACTCAGTGGCCGTAATGATGAACTTGTGTCCATTTGAAGAGTTGGGATATATCTGTCCAGCCAAGTCAAAGGCCCATTACTGGAATGGCCAATGTGTTACGAAAGGTATCAGTTCTCAGGCAGGAGCATGGATGAGGTTCCCATGTGTCTGGAATTTAAGACATGCTTTTGAAAATTGAATAGAATCTTTCTCCATGGTAGGCCAATAATAGCCTACTCTGAGTAGCTTCTTAGATAATGAGAAGTCGTTCAAGTGTGATCCACATACACCTTCGTGGACGTCTTTTAAAGCTAGATTAGACTCTTGTAGTTCTAAATACTAAAGAAGTGTACCATCAAGACTACGTTGATATAGGTCGTTAGTTATGAGGATGTAACGCGATGCTATCCTAATCAGGGATCTTTTCTTGTTTCTAGATAGATTGGTGGGAATGATTTGGTCCAAAAGATTGGCAATGATACTGGCATATCGGGATTGATCTGGAGTTTTTAAGGCACAGATTACCTGGTATTTTGGATTGGAAAAAGTGGGATAGGATATTTCTTCCACCAAGAAGTCATAGTGAAATTGATTCTCCTCTAGTTGCAACATGGATGCCAAGGTAGCCATAGCATCTGTAGCTTTATTCTCTGATCTTGGTATTTGTTGGAAGGTGATGAAGACAAAGTATTTTTTCAAATCATCAACTAGTTTCTTGTAGGGCATCAATTTTTCATCTCTTGTTTGATATTCCCCATTGATTTGATTGATAACTAGTTGGGAGTCACCATATATGTGTAACTCAATGATCTTCCATTCTATGGCAAGTTTGAGGCCATTGACCAACGCTTCATATTCTGAGATGTTGTTGGTGCATGGAAACATTAATTTATAAGATTTGGGAATCTTATATCCTTGTGGAGTAATGAAGAGAACCCCTGCTCCAGATCCTTGTTGAGTAAATGACCTCTCAAAGTACATCTTCCATGAATGTTCAGTAAGATGCATGATTGTTTCATCAGGAAATTCAATTATTAATGGTGCATCATCCTAGAGCGGTGAATCAACCAATTGATCTGCCAGTACTTGTCCTTTGATAGCTCTTCATTCAACATACTCAATGTCAAACTCACTTAGAATGAGGACCCACTTTGCCAAATGGCCTGTTAATGCTATTTTGCTTAAGAGATACTTCAGAGGATCGATCTTAGCAATGAGCTTTACTGTATGAGAGAGCATGTAGTGTCTCAATTGCTGTGATGCAAAGACAACTGCTAAGCATGCTTTCTCAATATTTCTATAATTGAGCTCATAAGCGACTAAAGTTCTACTAATGTAGTAGATAGCTCGCTCTTTCTTTGTTTCATCCTCTTGTGCTAGTAATACTCCTAGGGATGTAGTTGTAGCTGAAATGTATAGGAGCAGAGGTTTTCCATGAATAGGCACCATAAGAATAGGTGGACCAGCCAGGTATGCCTTCAATTCCCTGAAGTTGGCTTCACAGTGTTCATCTTAGTCGAACACAACCCCTTTATGTAGTAGCTTTGTAAAGGGTTATGCCTTATCGGCAAGTTGGGATATAAATCTCCTGATAGAGTGGAGTCTCCCTTGTAGTGTCCTCATTTGACTGATATTACATGGAGGAGTCATTTCTAGAATGGCCTTTACCTTTGCTGGGTCTACCTCAATTCCTTTTGCTGATACTATGAATCCTAGGAGCTTACCTAATTGAACCCCAAAGGCACATTTCTTTGGATTGAGCCTGAGTTGGAACTGTTCCATGCGATCCAATATCTTTCTTAAATCATCAATATGAGTATCTCTTTCTTTGGATTTAGCCAGTGTGTCATCGACATAGTCTTCCATGTTTTTGTGCATCATGTCATGGAATATGGTTGTCATAGCTCTTTGATATGTTGCTCTGGCATTCTTTAGCCATCTGTAAGGTTTATTATTATGTCAATATTTGGTAAAGGGAAGTCATCCTTCAGACATGCTTTGTTGAGGTCTCTGAAGTCCGTATAGATCCTGATAGATTTATCAGATTTAGAAATAGGGACCACATTGGAGATCCATGCTGCATAGGCGATGACTCGAATGAATCCAGCTTTTAACAACTTTTCTAATTTTTCTTTCACTAGTAATGCAACATGAGGATGCATTTTTCTAAGTTTTTGTTTCAGGGGCTTGATCCCGGGAGCTATAGATAAGTGGTGCATAATGAGATTGGGATCTAGCCTTGGAATATTAGTGTAAGACCATGCAAATTTGATCTTCTTCTCCTTCAAGAATTCTATGAATTGTACCTTTTCTTCTTCTGATAGGGATTGTGCTAGATGAACTATTTGAGGATCATCAATAGTGCCCAAGTTCACTGGCTGTGTTGGTTCAATTAACACTGAAGATCTTTCCTGAAAGTGTTCAAGGAGGATATCAAGAGTCTCATCCTTTGGCACCTCTAAGAGGTTTTCACCATCGGATACATCTTTTTTCTTTACTATTTCAAGATCTGATACTGCGACAAAGTGGTTTTCACCATTAGTCCACTTTTTCTTTTTTATTTTCAATTTGTGACTAAGAAACTTGATATCCTCCTGTGACATGTTCTCGCTCCTTGCATTGGTGGAAGAAGGGTGAGGTTCATAAGCATTAAGATAACAAGCTAGGGAGTGGTCATTAGGAAAGTTGAGGATAGGGGTAGGATCTATTTTGATCCAATCAATGAGGTCTGGAAGTACCAATGTTAGGGAGTCAGAGTCCAGGTAGGATAGCATCATGTTAGCATCACAACCATTAACCGACATGACACGGTCTGTTAAGTTAATATCTTTGATGTTTAGATCAATAAGAGTGAGATCGTTGTTAAAAGGGTCATTGTCAGTTGTATATGGATTGAACTCTAGCGACTCATCCATAGATAAATCAACATAATCTCTTTGTAAAAGGAGGCTTCTCACTTGTAGTCTATGAAATTCTCATAGAGTTATGTATTTACCAGTGTCTCCATCAATGATCGGGGGAAGGAACTCTTCCTCTGCCTCAGGAGGATTAGTATCATTAAAAGGGATGTTAGGTCGTCTACTAGGAGCTCCGGAAGCTGCAAACATGTGAATTGTGTCTATCCCAATGTCTTCAAAAGCAATAGATAACCAATCATCGTCATAGTCATGAGAGTCTGTGGCATCATCATCAGATCTATTCAAATATTCAGCAATGTTTATTTGATGGACTCGATTAGCTGCTTGTAGATCAAAGTGAGGTAGATCTAGGACATGTGTAATGGTGACCAATTGCCCCCAGTTAGGGTGTAAATTCTGTGGTCGGGGTTCCTCTTGAGCAATTGTAGCTATGGTGTCTCCGACCTCTTGAATGGGTGATTGTTCTAGTAAAGGAGTATGAAGATCCCGTGGTACCTCAAAACTAGGTACGTAGCGTTCTTCTTGATATTCAAGATTCTCTATGCCAATATGTAGCAATCTCTCATAAAGCCATGGGTCTGATGCTATTTCATCTATTTTATCACTCTCTGCTTTAGAAGGTGGGCTCTTCTTTGAAGTAGGTTTGTTGGATTGAGTATTAAAGCCCAATCCTGTTTTATCTCTATTGAGGTGGAACTCCATGGGTATGGGTTCAATGATCCCTCATCCTATGTCATTTAGAGGCCCTTTTCCTTTGTATCCCATTTGTTTAAGAAAATCATATCCCTTTCCATACTATTCTAGGGATATCTTTACATTTTTGACCTCAGAGTCCAGTGGTTCTCCTTTGTAAAGAAAATTTAAGACTGCCTGCTCTTCTGTGTTATCTGCAGAAGACGTGGATGCCTTTATCATACCAGTAGCCTTGTGTATGATGGTTTTCCATAGGATCTTGGTGATACTGGAAGCTATATTCTCCCATACCTATTTCTTGAAGTTTCAAAGTTTTGCTAAAGCCTTTCATGACCATGTCTTTGGTAGTCTCAGGAGCAACTGCATCCATAGCCTCCTTGTTGTGTGGGATCATGCTACTTGCTTTGATATTATTGCAAGTGTAGTTGGCATCTGCAGGAATTGTTACCTCTATCCCATTATGTGGGAATTTGATGCATTGATGATAAGTGGATGGTACAGCTTGCATCTCGTGGATCCATGGTCTCCCTAGTTGAATCTTGTAGGCTAGTGGTAGATCCAGAACTTGACATATAACATCTCTTTCAATCGGTCCAACTCTAATGGGTAGACAAATAATACCTTGGGAGGATTTTTCTTCCTCATCATATGCTTTGATAGTTATTTTATTTCTGGAGTCAATTGTTTGCTCTGAGAGGCCTAACCTCCTGACAAGATCCAGTGTACAGATATTTAATCCGGTGCCTCCATCTATCAACACACATCTAACATGGGATTTATGAATAAGAAATTTGATATGGAGGGGTTTATTGTGTGGATGGGTCAATGATTTTTCATCCTCCTCAGAAAAGGAGAGATAGTGTGGTGCTGAGATATGATTGACCATCACTTGGAACTTGTTTATATCTATATCCTTCAGAACATTAGCAGCATGTAGAGCTTGTTCTAGGATTTCTCTATGCACAGTGGATATTTTGAGCAATTCAAAGATGGAAATTTTGGCAGCAGTCCATTGTAGTTGGTCGACCAAGTCATATTTCACTCCCAAGATAGTGACCACATGTTTTGCCGCTGGTTCAGGAATAGTCACAATAGGAACTTTGGATGTTGATGTTGGTTTGGGAGGTCCTTTGATCATAACTTGTGCTTGGCTCTGGGTTATAGCGTTTGTAGAGGATGAGGCTCCTTTGATTGTGATCATGTTGATGGATTTAGTTTTAATATCAAGCATATTGATCACATTGTCATGTTTGGAATAGGTGTAGTTTACCTCATTACCATTCCCTTTAGATGTTTCTCCTTGATTATAATTAGGGAATGGTTTATTAAATGATGTGTGATCTTCATTCGTAGTGTGTCCATCCACCTTGATCTTACCTCCTTTGATGAGGTCTTGGATAACGTGTTTGAGCTTGAGACAATTATTTGTCTTGTGTCCCTTGTTTTTGTGGAAGACACAATAGGAGTTATCATCCCACCATCTAGGTTTGACCACTGGTTCCCAAGGTTTAGAATTGGGAATTGTAAGGACTTTGTTATCCACCAATGTTTTCAAAACTATTTCAAGAGGTTCCCCCAAAGGTGTGAATGTTCTTTGGGGTTTTGAATTCCATGTTCATCCCTTTTCATTATCATTGTTGGCTTTGGGAATGGGAAGTGTTATTTTGGCCTCCTTACTTGCTTGCATACCATTGGTTAGATTGAATGCTTCAGTTTTAGAATTAATGTTAGAAGCATCAACCACTCCGTCATTGACAACATTTCTATTTTGTTTCCACCATTTAGGCTTGGAGTTGGAGCTACTACCTTTGTTCTCATTTTGAAGGGTGATCTCCCCCTTTTTGGCCGTGACTTCTTCGATACGGAGAGCATTCTTAATCATCCTATCAAAGCTAGGAGAATCTTGCATTTGTAGAGCATAGCTTGATTCAGGTATGGGATTATTAACAAAGATCTCCATCTTTTCTGTTTCAGGGATAACTCTTGAATATCGTGCGAAGATCTTCCTCCATCTTTGTAGGAAGTGTGTAAAGGATTCTCTAGTTTTTTGTTTGGTATTGCATAGATCCATCATGGTGATGTCATGTTGGATGTTGTAGGAATAATGTTGTATGAACTGTTGCATCAATTCCTCAAATGATTTGACCTTAGGGTTTAATTTGGAAAACCACTCCATGGCGCTACCTCCTAGACTTCCTGGAAACAGTCGCATGAGGTAAGTTGGTTCGTGCATGTACTCAATGCTTAGAGCACAAAATTCCCTTAATTGGTTGTGTGGATCACTTTCTCTCGTGTATTTGTCATAGTTTGGTCTTGCCACATTAGGAGGAAATGGGACCATAGTGAGACTCTTGTCAAAAGGAAATGCACAAATGGCGTCCAAAGAGTATTTTGTTTTAGGTTTGTCCTTCTCTTGTTTGAGATTCATGAGTTCAATTTGCATCTAATTAAGCTGCTTGGTAAGGATAGATATGGGATTCGGTACTTCCATTTCTTTGATATTTTCCACATTATAATCCTTGGGTAACTTGACTCCCGTGGATGCTAGATGGAGGAAGTACTTTTATTTATCATCACCGATTATTCGTTCCAATAGTTTGTGAATCCTTTTTCTTTGTTTGAGTTTCTCGTACTCATCTTCAGGGATTTCCTCTTCACTATCTGACCCTAATAGATTACATTCAAACCTGGGTCTTTCTTCCTCCTCCGTACCTATGGAGTGTTCTTGTTTGCCATCCTCATAACCCTCAAAGGCCTTACTCCAATCATTAGTGTTGCTACCCATTTGAGGTGAATCAAGATCAAACAGGGAATTGTGAGAAGTTTCTCCTTGGAAGTGTGATGTTTTAGGAGGCACTTCTAATTCTTCAGTTATGTACTTGTTACGTCTTGTGTTAACCATGAAGTTTGTTTCTCAACTTCGTCAACGTTTCCCAATAGTGCAAGAAAGGATTCCAAATCGTTCAAGTGGGCGTGTCTAGGTAGAAGTCACTATTTGTTTGTTGGTGGATGTAAATGATTCTAGTGTCAAAGGGTTAGAATGCCCTGATAGTGAGCTGGGAACCAAGTTGTTGATAGAGAATGGGTAGACCACATGTATTGAACCGATCGTGAAAGACTCACTGAGCATGCAAGGTAGGTGTTTCGAAAGTGTTTGAAAATAATAGTAGGGAGACTAGAAGAGACAATAGGGACCAGCTAAAGAGAAAAAAGGGGACCTAAAACAATTGAGACTTCCTAAAAAAAGCTGCTAGAAATGCCCACTATCCTAAATATGAGCTCCTAGATACGATCCTCTGATGAAACCAGATGCAATCCTAAATCCCGTATGCGATCCTAAAAACCTGGATGCGACTATGTGTTTGGCCAAATATGATTTAATGCACCAGATACGATCCTAAATATCAAATATGACTCAGGAAAAGTGGGATGCAATTTTATGATGGTTTTGTCAGTTTTGGTCCATTTTGAAAAATTTATTTTTGAGGAACGTGAAGTTGTTTGTTTCCAAAATTGCATCAAGAGGTATTTGTAGGCGTGAAAATCACTTATACTCCAGGGTATGAAATTTATTGATTGTTGTGAGGAGCTTATCTTTTTAGTGGTCTTTCTGACATGTCAGATAGTTTTGCATTGTTAAAGGAATGAATCAAACACACATCTTTCCATGTTCTCTAGGTAGAGGATGAAAATCTTTGCTCATTGACTTAGGTACACACTCAAATGCTAATAAGAATACAGCCATCACCAAGCATGCAATGGCTCCAGTCATGATGTTGTATTAGCCGACTCCAAACGCAAGTGAGGGCATGATATGACGAGTGTCTTGGGGCAATTACTTTTTGCCTTGCACAAAGATTATCACCCTTTCGGGGATGAATCAAGAATTCTTTCAGTTGAATGTGTTGTAGATTATTGGGCAATCCGTTCAAAACTGTCCCCCATAGAATTGCAGAAGGAAAAATTGAGGCACATAGCCCTATGAGTACCTGAATATATATAGTCTCACAAGCAAGATTCAAGTGGCTCCACTCTATATATACCCTGATATGTTCAAGGAATGATGTCAAAATTCCAAGAACAAAACCAGTTCCTTCTTTCGAGGCTTTCACCTACGAGGAAGAAACTATTTATAGTGAGTTGGAAGGGTCAGCGTAAGACCTGTCCTCACTTGGGTCATTCCCGGGAGATTTTTTCCTCAATCGGCAGGCCCTCTACTGTTAAAAAGAATGGTAACCAGGATTGGCGAGCTTAGGAGTTCTAGATTTCTGATTCTTCAAAAGAAGAAGAGCATACTCTCCTAGTCCATGTTGTTTTCTCCTCAAACACTATAAACAATGTTCTTTCCCCCAAGCTATGTTGAGCTTGTTTTAATGTTTCCTATTTTAAAGAAAACAAAAAGCTTTTTGAAAAAGGGAAATTTGTCTTGTTCAATTACCACAATGATTTAATGAGTTTGAGTTGTTCAATTACTCTCCAAAATCAATTATACGATTGAACTTGTTCAATTAACCCACATGATTTAGTGCTTTGTGTTGTTCAATTACTTTTCTAAATTGAATTAAACGATGTGTTTGTCGTTCATGTACTCCCAATTTTGTCACAAATGATAAGACAACCTCCGACTTTCTGATTTTACTTAAGAGGAAAAGAGCATAATATCTGATTGTCTTAGCAAGTTTGAGAAATGGTTTTTAAGTTTGGGAAAGCAAAATAAACAGAATTCAAGATGGAAGAGGTTTGGTAACCCGTAAAAACCACATTAGTATCCTTTTAATTTTGAATCCATGAAAACTGCTAAAAAAGCACCTGCAAACACTTGTTAAGCTGCAAAATACATAAAGCACAACTTGTCAAACTTGTTAGGATTAGAGAAATCAAATGGACAAGCTTTAAAACCAGATACGATCTTAAAATTTCACTAGATGCGATGTAGTATCCGGGATGCGAGCCTATTTACCGAATGTGAGCCCTTGCTGACCAGATGTGAGCCCAAACCAGATACGATCCGGGAAATCCTAGATGCAATACAAAATTTACGCAATGCGAGGGCGTATCCAGGGTGCGATCCTGCAATATTAAATGTGATTCTGTGTCTGATTCATGAGCCTGCAAATTGCTAGAAAAGTGTTAGAAAATGAGGCTAAATTGAAATTTGAGCCCCTCGGTGGGTGCCATAAATGTGCGTGTGTATTTGGGTACCTGTTAGAAACAACACAAACACTTAATAGGTCATTGCATTAGTTCAAATGGTTAGATAAAACATTGAAAACTATTAATATCAGCCTATTGCCTTCTAACTAGAAAGAGTGTCATTAGTTGCATATTTAGCCCTCATAATATGTTACAAATTAGTGACCAATACTATTCTAGCATGAAGGATTTGATTCAAATTTAAGCTAAAAAGATGAAAAAACATGTATTTTAGCTCTAAAAGATGGATTTAAAACAATGTAAAAGCATGGAATAAAGAGTGTAATATAAATCTAAGATGAATCCAACAACATAAAAATGTGTTTTTGATCTAAATGTGAAGGCTTATTTTCTCTCAAAACAGGCTTCTATTTATAGAAGAATGGGAGAGAGAGAGGGGGGACAAGGTTCATTTATGAATTAGGAGGCTCATAAATGAAGATGTAAGAGCCATTAATGCCCAAGGCATTAATAAGGCATGGGAGAGACATAGGCTTAAGGCATCTTCATTAATAAGGAATTAATGAAAGCCTTAAAGAGGCAAGGGAGGATGGCTTGAGAAGGTGGACCTTAAGAAAGTCCAGCTTGAGAAAGTGGACTTTCTCAAGTGGGTGGAGTTGCTAAGCATTCCTGAATGGAATGTGACAACATTAGGAGGTGGGTTAGGATAGAATTTAGGATTAGGATTAGATTAGCATGGGTGAATGGGTTGAGAAGGGTTAGAACCCAAGGTAGAAGTGGTTGAGATAGGTTAGGTTGGGGTTTGAGGGAATATTAATAAATGAAATAAACATATTTAATTCATTTAGAAACATAGGAATTAATTACTTAAACAATGAAATTGCTTTTTAATAATTAGGGACTATAGCCTTTTTTAATTAAATTAAATAGGCTAGGGGAATGGGTTATTTTGCAAGTGGGTATTTGATTTTGGGATTTGTTTAATTCCTTTATAATTAAATACTATAGCCATATTTGATTTTTGATTTGATTTGATATGGTCGAAATTGATTTAAGTTATATGGCTATAATAGTTAATATAAATCAGTGATAAAAATCACCTAGGACATTAAATTGATTTAAAGAATTATGCCAAGCAGTCACAGAGTCGTTTGGACATAATCGAGCGTATGGTCACACTTAGGGCATATAGGGTCCATAGTTGCAACAAACCAAATTTAGGTGGTTACAATCCTTACCACATTGCTTCTTCTGGGTGCCCTATATTTGGCAAATAGGTTCAAGATAACGTAGATATTGGCCAAACGGCCCAACTACAGTATCTTCAATGGCTACCTCTCTATGAAAAAGCTGGTTGACAAGATCAACAATAGGATGATGATCACAGTGCTTGCATGCAACAACAATGCAATGGTTTCTCTAACGTCACTCCGCTGACAATAAGCCTCCACACAAGCTAGTGGGACCCCTGCTAACACACAAGACCCCTCACCATGAATGGATAGACTGACAAAGGCAATTTGACATGTGTGAGATGAATCTAGACCTGTGAGCTTATTTGGAGGCACTTTGTAGGTGCTAAGATATAGCATATTACTCTACCATGGCTGCGATGTGGGAGTCAATTTATCAAAATAAAGATAAATAGCTGATATCAATAAAGGAGACAAGACGTGGATAGAGAGACCACTATCTACATACAAATTAAAATTAAAGACAAATAACATTGATCTCTTTGTAGACACACTATCCAAGACAATACTGGACATGACTATCTTTCATGCAAAATGTACTGTTGACTAAATCTCAAAAAATGGAAAACACAACAGATCATTTTCATGAAATTTTTAGCATTTGTTATTCATGATCTGCATATTTTCTGGTGGAAAACCACAAAACATTTGCAAAAAAAAAAGTAGTTTGTTATCACGAATCTGAAAAAAAAACAAAATAGACTCTTTTTTGACTTTGGTGCATTTTACATGGAGATTAACCACTACCAACAATACATGGGCTCCCACAAAGACCATTAGTTGGCGCACATGCATACAAAACTTCTAAAAATAAATCCATCAAACAAAGAATGTAAAAGAACCATCTGCAAGAACAAGAACTGCTGTAGGCGAAGTTGTGGGTTGACAAACCAGCAAATGGAAAGCTCACACTTATCTAAGAAAACCTCAAGCAATAAATAAAGATCTTGTTTGATAGGTAAGCAATAATTAATGGCGTTGGTGGCTAAAGAATATTCGTAGCCAATAATTTATTTAAAAAATAAATAAAGGTCATCATATAGGCACTGATAAAGTGACACTATCTATATGTGAATCCTATATAGCGATAATAGTTGGATAAATTTGAACCATGGTAATAAGAGCATTGATCGACAAAGGACTACTAGCCTGATCTCTCAGAACTCAACAAGATATGAGCCCATGTGGAAAAAAATACTAGAACTTGTAATGTATGGGGAGTGACCGAAATCACCTTAAAGATTATTGCCAACACAGACTACAGATGTAGAAAAATTGATATAGATATGCAAACACTCATAAAATATAGTGAGAAACTAGGGACCCAAGACATTAATAAAATGAACTCTCAAAATGAGAAAGGAGTTGTTATACTATAAGCTCTGATACCATGTTAGGATATGTCATCCTTAACTCAAGAGCTAGTCTACAGACATCCTCCAAAACAAAAAGAAAAAAACACATAAATTATATTGAAATGAGTTGAGTATCAATGTACAATAGGCTCTACTTAAATAGACAAGAGAAGTTAAAAGGAATGGACAAGTTGGTGACAAGTGTCTCAACTTGGAAGAGTTGGAGTCCAAATGGGATTCAACAATATCCTCTTGGAGGAAGTAGAGTTCAATTATGACTCTAAATTATCCATATACCTCATTAATGTATTGAACTAAGTAAATTTAAGTAAAGAGTAAACTGGTAAAACGCTATTTACTCCAATAAAATCCATGTACTAGAAAAAAAAAAAAAAGGAAGGTTAAAATTGTCTACAAAATGTATGAAGGAAACCTCAAGAAGATGAGGAATAATGATGAGCAATGAATTCAGAAAAAATTTGCCCAAAGTGAGAGTTGAACAATAAAATTTAATTATATCCTCGGGAAAGATCATACCCAAAATACCAATGAAATGACAACATAGATGAATCATCGTGATTGAAAAGAAGGGTAGCCACCTTAGCAATGTGGGCATCATTGATCTATAAAATTTTAACTTCAAAGGGCATGGTACAGTTGGCCCCCCACCAACAAATATGGTACTTAGTAACCCCTTGGTTAGCAAAAGAATTAGCACCATGGCTCCCTTCCCTATAAATATGGGAGATAATATAATTATCAAGGGACTAATCATAATCAAGTAATCAAGTATAATTCCATGGATTGACTAGTTGGGCTTCTGAGCCCCTTTCAAGTAATTCATAATGTAAAAGAATCTGCTCTCAAGACAAACCTTTCAAAAGCCTTTAGAATGGGCCAAATGGAGACCAATGTAAGCTACCTTAGCTTAGACAAAGTCCCTTGTTTGGTTTCCGTAAAGGGGGGCAACCACTGAAAAAACCCTACCACAGTGATCACAAGCCACTCACCCACATATATCAGGCCACGAATTATCCTTAACCACCCCATTTTGCAACTACCTGTTCTATATGCTAAAATGTTTTAAATATCACTAAGTTGGTGAAAAAGTCCTAACAATGTGACAAAGAAAACCATCATCTAGCACTAAATTGTCATGATAACTCAGAAAAAAAATATAGAAAGTATTCCAAGCTATGTTTGTACACATAGAGTGAGTTTATAGATACATCCATGATCCAGAAATTTGAAAACATCATAGCACTAAATAAAGAGATAGTTTGATTCTTATCCATAGAAAATTATACCACACATTTCTAATTTGTAAGTGAAAAGAATCTCGCTATGTTTATTAATGAACATATAAACTTTGACTATAAAACTAATAATTATCTCTCTTAATCTATATTTATGAAATTATAACATTTACTATCTAATCTATTATATCCTCCAATTAAAAAAAAACCTTTATTTTTACTTTCACTAAGAAAATATTTTATTGTCTAACTCCAAAAATTTGATTGCAAATGCTCTTAAATGGGAAGGAGAGCACATGACTGATCCAAAAAGAAAATAAAATAAGACCTTCTTCTTCATTAAGCTATTTATGGATTCAAATTATTTTTTTTTATTAATTTTTTTTTGAATTTTTTTTTTTGAAATCTTTTTTTAATCTTTTTTTTTTTAATGTGGGTATGTATATATATACACTTGTATATATACGTGTGTGTATATATACATGTGTGTGTATATACACACACATACACACATGTATATATACATGTGCATATATACACACATATGTATATACATGTGTGTGTATATACACACATGTGTATATATACACATACACACGTGTATATATACACATGTGTGTATATACATATGTGTGTATATATGCGCATGTATAATATATGTGTGTATACACACACACGTGTATATACATATGTGTGTGTATATGCACGTGTATAATACATGTGTATACACACACATATGTGTATATATGTGTATATATGTGTATACATGTGTGTATATACACGTGTGTGTATATACACATGTGTGTATATACACATGTATATACATGTGTGTGTGTATACACATGTATGTGTGTGTATATGTGTATGTGTATATATGTACACAAGTTAAAAATACATATTCAAATTAATTAAAAAAATAAAAAATAATCCTTATTCCAATTTTACAATATGGGATCCAAAGGGAGAATAGCTTATTCCAGCTTTCATTTTTAGAATTAATTAATTCAAGAATAGGCCCTTATTCTGGAATAGGCCTATTCTGGATAAGTTAATGCCATGCACCAAACTGACCCTATGGGAATAAATCGTTTGAAACAATTAATTAGTGCCTCCCACTGCGTACGACTGTATAAAATTCTCAGTGGAGATGATGACATATTTCACTCACGTTAGAAATAATATAAAGAAAAGCCCTAGATTGGAAAAGGCTCTTAAAAGAAAAGACTATGAGGTCTTGTTAAGGAATTTAGAACAACAAAGAGAACCTTGTTTTTCCTTTTCAGTAAGCAGACTTTTATTCTCACACCTATTTACATCATAAACGTTAGCATTTCAATAATTTTACTTCCAGATTCCAAATAAACGTTAGCATTTCAATAATTTTACTTTCAGATTCCAAATGCAATGAAAAGCAGTGCACACAACTTGTGAAAGTTGTATGTAAGATCAATTTTCCTCACAACGCACAATGATGAAATAGACGTTTACGCATTACACAATCTTGGAACATGATCTTTTTAAGGAATTAAATAGTACTCAGCTATAAGGAATTTTATACTGTTCTATGTGTGGGGATGATGACATATTTCACTCAGGTTGAAATATTGGAAAGTAGATCTTCCTGATTGGAAGAGACTCTTTAACAGTGTGAAATCTTATTCATTATCATTTTAAAGTTAAATATTACTAGTTGCCCCTGACATGGGAATTTAAAATATCAGCAGGTCTGGTGTAGCGTGGATTGAAAGCACACGTGTAAGTCATTCAAGGTGTCCAAGGGGATTAAGTGGGCGGAGCAGAGAGTTCATGGCCCCTTCAAATGTAGCTTTCCGACCGCATTCAGAATCAGCAAGTTAATCTAATTACATAATGGAATGTCAAAAGAAAATGAGTCTAAAGCAAAAGATACTAAAATGTCGATATTATGACCACATTACAACAGTGGGGTGTGGAAAAAGTAGCATATAAATTATGTATTTCCTCTTGTATGTGTGTGAGAAAAGTAGCATATAAATTAGGTATTTCCTCTTCTATGTGTGTGAGAAAAGTAGCATATAAATTAGGTATTTCCTCTTCTATGTGAACCTGGTTTTCCCTTCATAGTTTGTCATGGCAGCCCTGTGGGTGATTGCCATGCTATTTGCTTTCTTTTCAAAAGCCATTTTTGTGGTTGCAGAGGAATCTAAATGCTACAAGAAAGAACACTGCAGAAACCCTAATGTTGCTCTCCATCTGAAGCTTGGAGCAATGGCTTGTATTTTGGTTGGCAGCACAATAGGTGTATGCTTACCTATTGTGGGTAGAAAAGTGAATGTTCTGAGGCCAGATAATGATATCTTTTTTGTTATCAAGGCCTTTGCTTCAGGTGTTATCCTTGCAACTGGTTTTGTTCATATTCTCCCTGATGCTTTTATGTCTCTTAGTAACTCATGCTTGAAGGGAAATGCTTGGAAACACTTCCCATTTGCTGGTTTTATAGCTATGATGGCGGCAGTTGGCAGTCTTATGCTTGATGCTATGGCTACTGGGTATTACCAACGTGCTGACCTTAATAAAAATCTAAAGGTTGGTGTAGCAGAAACATCTAATGCAGAAGATGGTAATGTTAGGGAAGAAGATCATGGAAACCACCTCCATTCACATGGCTATGGCCATGGATGCAACAAAATGGATCAAGAATCTGGTTCCTCACTGCTACGCCATCGAGTCATTTCACAGGTAATCTTACCTTCTTAATAGAATAAAGTTAAAATATTTATTTGTGTTATAGAAAAGTTTAGCAATAGATTTTAAAAAAATAAATGAAGTTGTAATGGAAAGGCAAGGGCTGCCTGGTCCACAGGTGACTCTATTTTCAACCTTCTTAATATAAGAACGATTTAAACAATTTATTTATAGAGTGCACAATCTTCTCAATGGAACAATCCTTTTCTTTTCCAAATTCTAAGCAATGGACGGTGAGGGCTTTTATTTAAAAAATTGGAGTGGCTTTTGCAAATTTTAATCAAAGAACAGGAAGATTTTTTATTAAAAAATTGAAGTGGGAAGGTATATACCAATTAAACAATATTTTATAGTATTTTTATAATATTAGCATTTGAACATTCTCTTTAAACATTATTATTATTATGTGTAATGATTAGATAGTTCATAATAATTCTTTGTCTTATTTGCATCTTTCAAAATTATTCATTGAGTGTTCAATTGGTTGATATTTAAAAATTGTGATTTTTTAAAATATTAGTTATCAATCAAAACTTTCCTACTATTTGATGACAAAATTCTTAATTATCAGTTAGACCTCTTCAAATGAAAATAAGCATATTTATTTATCACCTATATTTCATTTTCTTTATTATATTAAAACCAACTTCAAATTTAGAACATCACTAACTTCACTATACAAGCAAGCAAACAAGTTTTAGAAGGGGAAAAGTATTCTTATATGACTACAATTTATTCACCTTATTTTCATAATTTAAATAATATAATTTATATTAGGTAAGTTGGGATTTGAAAAGAGTGAAAGAAAGAATGATTAAACAATTATGAAAAATAATGAAAACATAACTAAAAAATTGAACTGCTTAGAAATATCCAACCCAGAGCCAGGCTTGATTGAAACCATGTTCCTCCAATCATTTTTCTTTCATTGTACACAAGTCTTTTACTCCGAACTTTTTTTGATAAAAGACAATACATAAATTTACTAGAAAATCTATTATTCAATCTAAAATCCTTAAAAAAAATATATCAAATCTCAGTTAATTATTTCCTTGTTTAGATAATGTGTTAAACTTAGCATACCAAAAGTAAATTACTACAAGACTTAATAATACAATTAAATAGTTTTAATTAATAAAAACTTCTCTTGACTTTGTTTTATAATTAATCTTGTATGAATTTATCTTTACCTTTTTACTGCATAGCACTGTTACTTGAATTCTATAATTCTTTCTCACCATCTTTCCATACAGCTAAATGGTTCTCTAGACAAATTAGGTCGTTCAAATTGCACCGTTTGATCTTTTATAGATTTAATAAACGAATTAAAGCTTTAGAAATCTTTACAAATAAGCATTCCCCCAGCTTTTAATCAAACAAACAAATTGGCACTTCTAGTCTTTTAAATACCATGAGAAATCAGGGTTCAAGAAGGAAGTTTGCTACTTCATCATATCTATAAGTTTAGCAGGATCATAAATATTACGTAATGTTGTTGGCTCTAACAGGTCTTGGAGCTTGGAATACTAGCCCATTCTATCATCATTGGAGTGTCATTAGGAGCATCTGAGAGCCCTTGCACAATAAGACCTCTAGTTGCAGCCTTGACATGTCATCAGTTGTTTGAAGGAATGGGTCTTGGAGGATGCATAGTTCAGGTGAACCAATTAACACATTTTTGAGAGATATAACCCAATTAACACCTTTTTGAGAGATATAATCCAATTAACCCTTGCTTTATTATAACTAATGCTGTTAAAGTTGATGATGAATAATAGGCAGGTTTCAGGAATAGGTCAACTACTATAATGGCATTCCTCTTTTCAGTGACTACACCACTTGGAATTGCAGTGGGGATTGCAATTGCATCGGCTTATAATCAAAACAGCCCAACAGCTCTAATCATTGAAGGATTGCTTTATTCAGCATCTGCAGGAATTCTGATATACATGTCACTGGTGGATCTTCTTGCAGCAGACTTCTTAAATGCACGAATGCAGAGCAGCGGAGCTCTTCAACTGTGGGCTTATATTGCTCTCCTTTTGGGCATCAGTGCTATGTCTTTGTTGGCCAGATGGGCTTAACTAATAAGCCCATTATCTATCCTAAATAAATCATCACTATGCTATCAAGCTGATATGATGAACTTGTTTGCAATACCAAATCTATCCTACGTATGCTGTCATGCAAGGGTTTTGTTTTATTATTATAATAATAATCAGATAAAACCCTATATGTACATATATGTGTGCTTTATTAGGTCTGATTTTGCTCATGTAAAACCACTTATGCAAAGCGATATATGTATATATATGTGTGTTTTTCCTTAGGTCTGATTTTACTTTTGCAACGTATGTCTGTGTGCGCTAGATCGTCTGAGATCTTAAATACTAATAAATATTAATAGGTAATTACTGTGGATTCTATATGGTGTTCAAAATTGATTTAAAAATCTATGATGTTAAGGTGGTACCAGTTTCTTTTCGTACTATATATCTCAGCTGTTATAAATATTACAAATGACTGATTTCTAAGCAAAAAGTATTAATATTTCCAATTCTAAAATTGAATACATCTCTAGCACTTCATCTATGCCCTATCATGCCATATCAGTTAAAAGAATTAATAATTTTAAATGTTTTCTCTTTGAATGCACAATATTTTGTATTTGCCCAAGCTACCATTTTGTTTATGCACCACCCAAACCCAAAATTATTACTCTACCATAATGAATAAATTCAGGAATGTAATTTGTACGTTGCATTAGTAAATCTCTGAATCAGAAGATCTTTGTAGATATGCAGCCGTGGTTAAAATTTTCTTTTTGATTAATTGGTACTAGCATGATGTGAAATAAATATTTAATGATTTAGAGTGGTGTCTACCTATAGCATAGCAATGGGAAATGTGGTTTTGATAAATATATTTAATTGTGTTTAATTAAAAAAAAACATTCTATTGTTTATATTTAGATATTATATCTAATTTTGTTTGTCCTTATTATAATTCAATAATATTTTATATAAATTTGTTATTTATGAAAAATTTATAATATTAAAACTTACTTTCACCATATTTAAATAAGTTGACATTATTGGTATTTGTTAAAATAAACTATATATTAAAACAAACTTTATCAATCAATTATAATTAAGTAATTTCTATTTTTGAATTTCCTAATTTTTTTTTTCAGAAGTGTACATGTGAAATAATTATTTTGTACGTTATAAAATTTTTATATTAAATAATTATTCTTAGATACTTTGCTAAAATTATTTTATAGTTTCAAAACTTATTATTATTGAGTTACTATTTTCTCATCAAATCTATTATACGTAATTAAATTTTATTTAATATTATTACTATAATTAATTATTAGGCCAATACTTAGCCACTACGTGACACTTGTTTTATTTGCATTGCATTTATTTGTTCAAGGTTATCAGTGTAGTTATGGAGGTGATTTGCTTCAATGTAGAAAACAAAATAAAACATTTAGTTGATTGACATCTTATGCTTTTGGTCTAATGTTGGGTTTGCACAATTTTCGCAATTGAATATTATGCTTATGTAAGAAAACATGTTTATTTATTTTTGTATCGTCAAAAAATGGAAGCACTTCCATTTTGGACATGTTTAGCCTTCCGAGAAAGTGGTTTGGGGTCATGTCAAGCGCCTTGAATGGGTCTCTGACTTTGATCTGGCTTTCCTCCCTGTTCTACCCCATTTCCCACTTTTTCCAACCTGTTTCTGACACCCCTAAACTCCAAACTGGGATTTTGGCCTTAGGGTCAAGGTCGACCTTTTTGGGTCAAGGTCGACCTTGACCTTGACCTAGGTCAAGGAGGACCTCAACCTTGACCTAGGTCACAATTGACATTTTTCTGACTTTTGGTCCAAATCCCAAATTTCCAGGATTTTCGGATGTCGAATTTCAGAAAGAGTTAATTCCTGCTTCCGGGTCAGCTGTTTCGGTCTTCAGAGCAACGATTCTTAAATAATATTTAATATAGGTCCTATTCTAGGGGCATGGGTCTAATTGGAATTTAATTCTCCTATGTCAGCTTCTCTAGAGGATTGTGCCCTAGTTTCATAAAAAACAAAGCCTTCTCCTCTCATTTTCTCTAACCATGAAATCATAAGGTACTTGAAGCAAGCAATAATCCATTGAAGCAAGAATCTACTCTCAAGAATTCAAGCACTTTTCAAGCATTCAATTCATCAAGGAGATCCATTGGTGGCCATTGAAGGATTCAAGCTCCATGGAGCTCTCTTGGTGAAGATTTCTTCATCCACAATCCTCCAAGCCACTTCCTCTTCCAAGATCCATTCAAGATTGGTGTTGAAGATCTACAAGAAATTGATTGAAGACATCCTACATTCTACATTCTACATTATACATCCATTTTGTGCATACATACTTGTGGGTTCAAGGATTTGAATCCTCCACAAGGACCTTTCAAATAAGAAAGGTGAATTGTTTCATTTACTTTGTTTTTTCCTGCAATTTCAATTACATATTTGAGGTTAATTCCAAAATTGTGGTTTGACCAAGGCAAACCCCTCCCCTGAAAAAACAAACTATTTTTCTTGTAGGTACAAGTTTGGAACAGCAGATCGGGATGGAGATTCTGATACCCTTTTCGGCAAACTTCTGGGATTCAAAAACATAATTTCAGTCTGAGACTTTTTAGGTTGATTCTTCCCTAAGGCGCAATCAAAAATTTTGGTCGATGGTGACATTGAATTGAGGGTACAAATTGTAACTATGTCAGAATAGAAAAATATTTCTGGGTTTTGTTTGTCTCTTCGTTTCTATTCCAGATCTAGTCTTAGATTTTCTAGAAACTCAATGCAGGCTTTAGAAAACATCATTCTCCAGATCTGCAATATATCAAGTTTAGTACATTTCTTCTATTCAATTCAATTAAGGTTATCAATCTATCTAAATCTATTTCACATTCAAATCAACAAAATGGGTACTTAAGATCTTCCTTCTTTATTCTTGTTTCCAAATGGTTGATTCATTTATGCATTGATCTATCCTTTTGGGTTAATCAATTTGGATCATTCCTTTGTGAGTTTTAGAATAAAAGGGAATATCTTATTTATCCCTCCACTCTAAAAATTAAATGTAAGGTAATAAATGATTTGAGTATCAAAACACTTTTATTCCATAAACATCATTTTCTTATCTTACATTTTGGTGAACCCGTAATAAACAACTCTTTCTCTTTGGTGTTAGATTTACATTTTATATTAATCTTGCATACATATAGAAGTAGGTTTTATTTTATGCTCTTGCATTTATATTCCAAAAATAAATAAAAAAATTATTAAATTTCTTTAAAAACACAACAATATTTACATGCTTGTAATTTTCTTGTGTGTTCAACATGTATGACTCTTGTTTTGAATACTTTGATGAAGATTTTATTGTACAAGAGAATAGATCCTTTAATGAGGTACATGGAAGTGAGCATGAAAATCGTTTGAATGAGATCTCCATTGATCCTATTCCTATTCCATCCTCCTCTACAACTTCTCCAGTTGACCTTTACCATAGGGTGTGTGCATGGTTACCTTCATACTCCTCTATTTGCAACATTGAGGCACCTAGATTGTTATTCCCTAAACCTTTGATGATGGTAAACGGATGTCCTCAAATGACTATTATGGGTAAACCTAGAGATCCTTTGAATTTCTTTGATAACACAGATTTTGTTTCACATGCTTTTTGCATATGGAATAATCCTCAACTTACTGTTACAGCTTCTTTACCACCTTCTCAACCCATTCTTCCTCCTCCACCCCTTCTTCCTAGCCAGGAGTATGATTTGATAAACCAATTGCACAATACCCCCGCCGAGATTTATTTATGGGAGCTTCTTCAAACTTCACCTAACTACCATGAAGCCTTGAAAAAATCTATTTCAACTCTTTCCACTCCACCTCCTAATCAAGAGAACATCAATGCCTTATTATAGTGCATGCATGCTACCCCAGGTCCTCCTGACATTGTATTTACTCAAAAGGATTTACCTTCTAAAGAAGTACAAAATCAATATGATTATCTTATGGTTGTTGTTACTATCAATAAGAGTACCATTCATAAGACCTTGATTGATAATGGATCTGGGCTTAATATTTGTAGCATGGACTTACTCAAAGTGATTAAATCCGATCTTTCAATTGTTCAACTTGATAATGTCCCTATTCATGGATTTGACAATATCACAGAGAAAACTTTGAGCATCATTACCTTACCTATCAAAGTAGGTCTGGTTATCCTTAATACTCCTTTTCATGTTTTGCCTAGACCTCTTAATTATAACCTCCTTTTGGATAGACCTTGGTTTCATGAGATGCATGTTGTTCCTTCCACCCTTCATCGTAAAGTCATGTTTATTCACAACAATAATATATATACACTTCATGCGGATGATGTACCAAATCCTTTTTTGAATATTCAAACCCACAATACTCCTATTCCTAATAGTAATTCTTCTTCCTCTAATTCTCTTCCTGGAGATGATTGGGGAACCCTCGATTTTAATCCTACCTTTATTGGAGAGTATAAGGTTTCTGATCTTGATTTTATGAATCAACAGAGAGAGTTTGAATATCGAGTCTTTGTTTCTACTTTTAATGCCCTTCGTAATAATTTTGTCGCTGCTTCTACTCAATGTGAAACTGTCAAACCTACTAGTAATGACATAGTGACTATAGAAGTTCCATTGACTCCTTCTGATATGGCTTCTTCTTATGGTCTAGGTTATCATTTACTAGGATTCCATAGTCAAGGATGTGGTAAGCATAAACAAGGAATTCAAATGTCCTTATAGAATGAGGCACATAAGCATTCTTATGGATCAGGATTTAATCCTCAACAACACATCAATGTTAGCAACATCTCAAATAACACTTCAAAACATAATGACCCTAAGAAGAAATTTGACCAAGATTTTCTTTTGTCTAAACTCCTTCATGCTAAGATGATTACTAGACCTAAATGCAAAAAGAAATGTAGTGCACACTTGAAGAGTCTTCCTTTTTGTTTGTATCATAGATTTCATGATCACTCTACTAACGAATGTCAAGATTTATATTATAAGATTAGGAAACTCATTGATAATAAATTTATTTATATATCATGTGGCAATGAATTATATTTCAATCCTATTCTCTCTAAATAAAATTTATGTTCCTATTATGGAACTCTACATTGTGTAAACAATGTTAGCCTAATCCTTTTGGGCTCGTTGTCTTGCATAGTGTTGTGAGTGATATAATAGGTCCCCTTTCATCCTTGTTCCTACACTTGGGGGGCAAGGATGCCATCTCCTTCTTCTCTATCTTTCTGGGATCCACTTTTCCCTTGGTTAAGCAGTATCTATCTATTATGTGATATCCAATCATACATGAAAATTTTGGTTTGCATTGAGGATATATGCCCTTGATCATAACCTATTTTCTTGTTTGACATTGGGTTTCCATGTTTGATAAATCTCTCACCTTGGAAACTAAATCATGTGATATCCCTCACAAGGGTTACTTTTTCACTTCTTGCATGATATCTCTTTGCATATGTCCCTTCCATGACCTCATAGGAGCTATGACCTTCTTGGCTTGGATTGGGTGTTGTCTATGGATATTGTCTTGATGTTGAAGAAGGCTTTATCCTTGTTCTTTTATTTCCTTAACATGCCAAAATAGTATGCACTTTTCCATATTAAGGAGGGGGGCATATATATAGCCTCCCTTGTTCTATATTATGGGTATGTGTAGGATCATGGTATGCCAAAAAGTGGCGATGTGAAAAAGAACTCCTGATTGGTAGACTGATTGAAAAATAGCTATAATTTCAAATGGTATATCATTTTTTTAAATCTGAAACACGTGTCACATTCTATGCTTCACCTACTATAAGAAAAAAACAAAAAAAAAAATCAATTTGATGAAGTTTAGACTAAGTTAGGGTGGTCAGCCACGAGAAATTTTATATTCTAGAAAAGTTGTAGAAGAAAAATCATAATTAATTATTTACTTGGAAAAAAATTTAAAAAAAATATGCGTGACATACGGACCTTAATATACTAGTTATATCTAAAATATAGTAAAAAAATATTATCATTTGATTGTGTTTAAGGTGGTCAGACAAACACCTACTTCTTATCTTTTTAGTCCTGATTGATAGACTGATTGAAAAATAACTATAACTTTCAAATGGTATAACATTTTTGAAATCCAAAACATGAGTCACATCCTACAGATTTCCTACTACAATTAAAAACTAAAAAAATTTCAATTTCATGAATTTTAGACTAAGTTAAGGTGGTCAGACATGATATTTTTTATATTCTAGAAAAGTTGTAGAAAAATCATAACTAATTATTTACTTGGAAAAAAGTTACAAAAAAATATGTGTCACATCCAAACATGAGTCTACTACTTATATCTAGAATCTTGTAAAAAAATATTATCATTTGATTATGTTTAAGGTGGTCAGACATACACCTTCTTCTTATCTTTTTCCTGAAATTTGAAATTTCACCATATAGAATATTTTTTTCTTAAAGAAGGGATAATAGCTTAGAAACTAGATTCAATTTTCTACAGATTCTCTTCTTACACATTTTTGATATAAGATATACAACTTGTCCAAATTTTTAGGTCAACTTTCCTAACCTTGATTTTTTGAATTTTCATTGCCACTTAAGGCCTAGTTTGGGATACCATGATCCTACGCATACCCTTGCGCTTTTTTGTTCTAACCTTTTGTTTTGCAGCATGCTAAATCCTCTGAAGGTAATGCACATAAGTTGCTAAATCCTGAAGAGATACGCATTCAATTACAATTCAATATGCTAAATCCTTGCAAGGTAACGCACATAAGTTGCTAAATCCTTAAGAGATACACATTTTACAAATGCATTCCATGGTGATATAGGGATCCATGGGTACTTCAGAAAAGCTGTCAGAATACGCACTACATACATGCACAAAACTGCCACAAGGCGCACAACTTTATGGGGTGACTATCAAGGCTTTCTTGGTGGGCCATCCTATCCTTTTTGTGGTTCATAGTGAGATACACACATCTTACTGGGTGAGCTAATCACACCCTCTCTTTTTTTCTCTTTGATCGGTGATGGCTCTATTATTGTGATCTTAGGGTTGATAAAGACTTAAGTCTCTGAGGGCTTGAGGATTCCTTTCTCCCTTTTGATTTCAAAAATATTATCTATTCTTCATGATCTCCTTTACCAAGAGTTTGCATCAAGTCCATACTCTTGCTAAAGTGGGGACTAAATGTATCGTTGTAAAATGGAAGCACTTCCATTTTATACTGGTTTAGCCCTCCGAGTAAGTGGTTTGGGGTCATGTCAAGTGCCTTGAATGGGTCTTTGACTTGGATATGACTTTCCTCCCTGTTCTGCCCCATTTCCCACTTTTTCTAGCCAGTTTCTAACACCCCTGAACTCCAAACTGGGATTTTGGCCTCAGGGTCAAGGTCGACCTTTTTGGGTCAAGGTCAACCTTGACCTTAACCTAGGTCAAAGATGACCTTGACCTTGACCTATGTAAAGGATGACCTCGACCTTGACCTAGGTCAAGGATGACCTTGACCTTGACCTAGGTCACAATCGACCTTTTTCTGACTTTTGGTCCAAATCCCAAATTTCAAGGATTTCTGGATGTCAGGTTTCAGAAAGATTTATTTCCTGATTCTGGGTCAGTTATTTCATTCTTCTAAGAAACGATTCTTAAATTATATTTAATATAGGTCCTCTTCTATTGGAATGGCTCTAATTGGAATTTAATTCTCCTATGTTAGCCTCTCTAGAGGATTGTGCCCTAGTTTCATATAAAAGGAGTCCTTCTCCTCTCATTTTCTCTAACCATGAAATCATAAGGCACTTGAAGCAAGAAATAATCCATTGAAGCAGGCATCTAATCTCAAGAATTAAAGAAATTCTCAAGAATCCAATTCATCAAGGAGATCCATTGGTGACAATTGAAGGATTCAAGCTCCATGGAGCCCTCTTGTTGAAGATTTCTTCATCCACATTCCTCCAAGCCTCTTCTTCTTGCAAGACCCATTCAAGGTTGGTGTTGAAGATCTACAATAAATTGATTGAAGACATCCTACATTCTACATTCTAAATTATACATCCATTTGGTGCATCCATACTCGTGGGTTCAAGGATTCGAATCCTCCACAAGGACCTTTTACATGAGCAAGCTGAATTGTTTCATTTACTTTGTTTATTCCTGCAATTTCAATTACATATTTGAGGTTAATTCCAAATCTAGGGTTTGACCAAGGAAAACCTCTCCCCCCAACAAAAAAACCATTTTTCTTTTAGGTACAAGTTCATAACGGAAAATTGGGATGGAGATTCGGATACCCTTTTCGGCAAAATTCGGAGATCCAAAAACAAAATTTGAGTCTGAGACTTTTTAGGTCGATTCTACCCTAGGGCGCAATCATAAATTTTGGCTGATGGTGACATTGACTTGAGGGTACAAATTGGAACTGTGTTAGAACAAAAAAATATTTCTGAGCTTTTTTCGTCTCTGCATTTCTATTCCAGATTAGGTCTCAAATTTTCCAGAAACTCAACAAAGGCTTCAGAAAATAGCATTCTTCAGATCTACAATATATCAAGGTTAGTACATTTCTCCTATTCAATTCAATTAAGGTTATCAATCTATCTAAATATATTTCACATTCAAATCAACAAAATGGGTACTTAAGATCTTCCTTCTTTATTCTTGTTTCCAAATGGTTAATTCATTTATGCATTGATCCATCCTTTTGGGTTAATCAATTTGGATCCTTCCTTTATGCATTTGAGAATAAAAGGGAATATCTTATTTATCCCTCCACTCTAAACCTTAAATGTAAGGTAATAAATGATTTGAGTATCAAAACACTTTTATTCCATAAACATCATTTTCTTATCTTACAATTTCTTTCTTGAGATAATCTAATCTCATAATATTTGAATTTATCCATTCTTGAGACCACTAATTATCAGGAGAACAATTATTCACATCTACATTCAAAATGAACAAGGAATCTAGAATATCTAATACAAAGCATCTTATGACATATGATAACCTTGTAATCATTCTATAAATCGTGTATAAGTGTAGACATTGTTTTCTATCGAGTTATTATTTAATAACACTAGCTTGAACATATATATTAAGACAATGATAAAGTATATCGATATCTAGTATTCCATGTTTCTAATAGTTTAGAGGAGAAGACCTAGATACTATCAAATCTTGTCATAAATTTAAAATGAGTTTGCAATTACAAACCAGATTGGAGACTATTAAGATCACCCAATATAGTATGAGAAGAGATAACTTGACTATGATCCACATAGATGATAGTTTGGAACTTTTTCAAATTATTAAGTATACAAAATATTATCTTCAACGAATGAGAATTATTCATTATTTAGAAAACTAGGACGTCTCTCTCGATCTCTATGTCTCACTCTGTCTCTCCCTTCATTTATTACTATTTATATCATAATTAGATAATTTGTTTAATACTATCAAATTTAATCTAATATAAATTAAGAGATTTATCATTTTTGGTGATAAGTATACTTGTTATACATTTCCTTACCCTCCTACCCCCCTCATTTCAAATGTGAGTTTCCCACTTGACTCCATTGTGTATAACCTAGTTATTGACCGACCTAATTTAGGTGTTAGTAACCTTGGTCGGAGTGCCTACTATTAGTACTATGACTTTGAAGGTCGCTATTTTTGGTGCTTCCCCTGTGGTTATGTCTAATTTTTTAGGTCACAAGGATGATGGGTACACTCTAAAGTTTGTTTTTTCATCTCCTCCATGGGCCTCCTTCACTAAACTTCTATGTAAACCTTATGTTGTTGTTTATTATGTGACCCTAAGTGTTGCCCAAAAATGCCTCTCTTGTCCCTCTAGAACTTTTGTGGTGATTTTGAGTGAGGAAGTGGTTGATAACCTATTTTGTTAGATAAAAGGTTTGATTTGCAATTTTTCCACTTTGAGTAATGCATCTTGACTTTCATCAACGGATCTTGGCTTACTAGACTCCTATCATTCAGGCTAAGATGGAAACTCATACTTGTATTTGTGGGTTATTTTATTTTTTTATTGGCTCTCTTGAGGATAGAGAAGATTTTATTATTCTACGAGACTGGAAATGGGGTTGAAATCCTCTTTTTTATTCTTCCCTAGACATCCTCCTTTGTTGAATTAAAGGGGTCTATAGATGTTTCCACTATTTTGGTAATATTACTTATCTTCCCCTATAGTTACGTTGTAAATTTGCTCATGAGGCTATTGGAAATGATTTGGACCATTTCCTAATAGTGGACTCAAATATTATTTATTATCTCAAATTCCATTTTCCCATATTGTTATGGATAGGTATATGTTGAAGGCTTTACCTAGGGATATTATTGTTTAGCTAAACAAGTATCCCTATTCTCAAATGATTGATTATGAGGCCATTCCTTTTCCTTAGTAGTTTGATTTTTCTATTGTTAATTTGATCTCTCCTTGTCTATATAGCTCTTGTCTAAGCTCTTCCTCAGGCTAGTGAAATAATTCTCTCCGTAACCATCTCAAGGTGTTCTCTAATGACTCAACTTAATTCTTTAAAATATATTTTTGTAGATTTTGCGGCTCTTTTTTCATTAGTTGATCATTAAGTCAAGTAATTTACATCTTCTTAAACTAGTAAAGGGACTCTTTATTTCTTGTTTTATTATCCTCTTCCCTTTATTGTTCCTGATAATTGATCTCAATTGAAAGAGTTTTGTCCATATTTTCCTAGTTCTAATTTTGGTTGAATTTCTTTAGTTTGTTTTGAAGTTTACTATTCCCTACTCCTATGATTTTAGTTTGTGATAATTGTTCTTCCTGCGTAATTTTTCATTATAGGAAGTAATGTAATTATTTGAAGGTCTCTCCTTAGGTGTCTCCTTTAGGGGTGAATTTGGGTTCCAAATTGGATTTCAATTAAATTTTTGAGGAATCCCTATTGTTTATATTTATTTTTCTTCTTTGTATAGTTATTCCTTATTGTTGGATTTTTCTTTTCAAAATGTTTTTATGTGAATAAGTTATTATGCTTGGGATTTATCCTTTGTTAGTTCTACTCTACCTGATTACTCTTTTGGAAACCCTCTTGATTTCATCCCTATCAAAAACACATCTTATCTTAATCAGAAACAAATTTGATCCACTCTAATACATCCATACATTTGTGCACTAATTTAATAATTAGATTAATTTTAAAAATATTATCTATTTGTCTAATTCACCCAACCAAATTTATTCTTCATTTTTAATTTTGGTGAGATTGAAAAGAATAGCTAATCTTAAACCTTAATAAGGTTTTCAACCTGCATGTATTCTTGATTTCATAATTTCTTTTTTTTTCATCCTAGAAAATATTTTAACATGACCAATGATTCTAACATGAGATGCTATCCGACTCCATGTGAAATAACTTTGAACTAGAGCTATGAATTGGTGAGACTATTAATGGGGGAGCTCATCCATGCACTTTACTTGTTCAAACCCACAAGCTGAATAACCCAACAAAGGTTTGAACCTTAGTGCTCACTTCACCAATGAAGTGTTTATACCACAACACTATATGTTTGAATATACTTCTTGATTTGATGAGTTAATTGTATGTTATTTATTTTATTTTTATTTATTGACTAGGATGTTTATATTGTTGTGTTTGTTGTTGCATTTCCTATTTATATTTTACCAAACTACCCATCTTTTTTTTTTTATTAAAGTGGTAGGGAAAGGGCCCTGAAGCTAGATAATAACAATTCACATTACAACATAGAAGATAAGCTTTGGGTCATCACAGCCGAAAGCAACCAGAACCCAACACTAAACAAAATTAATCAAAAACATCAATTTATAACTATCATCTTCCTCTAAGCTAACACTACTATCATTATAAACTATACTATTATCTTTCTTCATCTGAAAAAAGGAGCCAAAAAACTCCTTCTTCCTTATAGTAAGAGTCACAAAGTCCTAGTTTAAACCAATAAAATTACTACAAAAATATATAACAAAATTTTTTACCTAATCAACCATATCCATAATAGCATAACAACTGATTCTTAACAAAAGTACATAAAATATCATTGACTTTTAGAAATGATCTCCCAAGGATTGGGATACATTCGAGTTCTTTTTTCCATTTTCCTTTGTCTTTGCCCTGGGATTCCTCCTCATCCTTATCATCTTGTTCCTTCTTCTTGACATTCTTCCTTAGTATTCTCTTACCTGTGACCACACCAATTGTTCTTCACAATTCTTCCCATTAACTTGCAAAGAGAAGAAATAATAGTATTAAACTACT
This sequence comes from Thuja plicata, assembly GCA_018584345.1. Classification (NCBI taxonomy): domain Eukaryota; kingdom Viridiplantae; phylum Streptophyta; class Pinopsida; order Cupressales; family Cupressaceae; genus Thuja; species Thuja plicata. Next base: position 121,333 of record MU226675.1, read on the forward strand.
CTTTGGTAATAGTAGAATTGATATAATTCTCTAGAATCGTCACTTTATCCTGGAGAAACTTGATTTGATCTTGAGTGTAATTATTATTCCTGGGCTCAAAAATAGGAGTAGGGGAGCTCTTATTCAAACCAGCTTCATCAAGATAAACAAGGGAATTACACATAGTTTTCACCATTTCTTGAAGATCATCAAGGTTCATAGTTATCTCCCATGATTTTTCATCTTCAATCTCCTACCACTCCTCATCCTCTTTTTGATAATCCTCATACTTTGAGTTGTTAGAGGTGTCAATTTCGTTAGGCTCGTATTCAAAGTTTGTCTCTGGGATAGCTTCCTTGACATGTATTTTTTATTTGATTTTTTTTCTTCTCTAGGCAAGAAGACCTGTGTTCATTAGAACTTATCTCATAATCCTTTTCTCCAGAGCTAGAATCATTTTTTATGATTTGAACCTAAACATTATCCTCCTTATCAACATCAATAATTATCTTGTTGGATCCAGAGTTGGTTTTCCTCGACTTGAGAGGGACAAATGTATTGCTTGGGGATTTCCTTTTAGTCTGGATGGTGTCAAGGAGGACTTCTTCAAAATATTTTTTTGTTACAAAAGGTGGAGGGGTTTTAATCTTTTACTTTCTTTTAGGGTTAGTATTTGAGCTTTCAGGAAGAGGGATACAACCCAAAAACTCAATCTTGATCATACTTCAAAGGGGTTCAACAATTTGTTCACCTTCCGGTTGAGGATAGGTAATGCAACTGTTATGCAGAGGAGAATTTTCAAAAAACATTTTTATAAAAGACATACATTAACCCCTAGCATAGGGGAGTAGATTAACCTTTTTCAATTCTATTACTCAATAAAGAGAAAAGGGAAAAAGGAACATTAATTTTTTATCTATGCCTAATAAAGTTTAAAATAGGAATATGATATCCATGAAAGGCCATAAAATGACCCTCTAATGTAAAGTTCATCATTACAGAGAGAGAAACCAGATCATAAGGAGGGTGAAGGGAAGAATGCTTGTACCCATTACCATTATCCATAATCACCATCTTCTCACCCTTCTCGAAGAACTTATTTATAAAAATTGTGTTGTCTCCAATACTCTTTCTTTCTACTTTTTCCCCTTCGCATTTCAAACCCGTCACTTCAGCAATTAACTATGGTGTAACAAAAAATTCGACACTACCAATAGCCAAATTACTCTTATGACATGAATTAAAGAATTTCATGGAAGGAGTGTTCTTAAACCACCTCATGACCTCGATGTAGTGATCAATAAAAACTCTTCTAAACTCATCCCATAACTCCCTATTCTATAATAATTCCTTGCAATCCCTCGACTCCACTTTCTCAAGAGGCCCACCCATGATCCTAGCCTCCTTGAAACTAATTTGAATATCCTTAATTTTTATAACAATATGCCCACTATTACTCAAGTAAAAATAAAAATAAAAGCCCTTATTGTGTCTCTTTCTATTCACATGACGACTCTTCTCGAAGAAGGAGATTGATACTCTGTTTAAACGAATTACAATTTATGCCACTACCTTTCTTAATGATACAAGTGTCTAGGTGTATGTTAAAATGATATTTAAAATATTTGAAATGAACTTTGCCCTTTGGGAAGGTGAAATTAACATCATTATTATCCATGTCAAGAACATTCTACATAAAGCCAATATTCACATAATGAACATAAGCTTTGAAATCATTAATATGCCCACTTTTATGCCACCTATACCAGATCCATACAGAGTAACAATGGTGACCCATGCGGGGAAATTCCACCTCAACCAGCACCCCAGAATGCTTAAATAAAATTTTCACCTTCCTCTTGGTGACATATGTCATCCACAAGACCCCTTTTTGATTTTTTATGACCTTATAAGGTATATATCTTGGGTAACCATTATCAATTGAAATAATGTTAAATAATTCCATCTTCCCGTTGTTCATGTGAATCATATTTAAAGTACTATTACCTTTGAAATGTTTGAAAAACTGAGTTTTCTCAATAAACAAAGGTATGAAAAATAACTTATCTTCCATGCTTTGCATCTCAGAATAATTATTCATAGGAAAGATAACAAGATTGATCATCAACCACTCCATGCACATAAACACCTTCCACCAGTATTGAGGAAACATAAGACTAGTAATTTTTTCTTTCATCGGCCAAAATATCTTTTAGCCTTTGAGGGAAATTATCAAAGGTGATATAGCATGGAACATAGTAATTGAGGCCTGAATTAGCCATAAAATCCAATGAATTTTTACCCTCCTTAAGAGTGTGAAGGACCTTGTAATGACTAAAATTAAAGAGCATACTTTTTCACTCCTCCATCAAACTAGATATGTACTAGGGACATATGGACTTACTCTTTAAGTGATTAATAATCAATTTGTATTTTCCTTCATGGACGATCTTGTCATATTTTAGGTCTTCCCAACATTTTATTCCTTGCCAAGGTGTCATAACTTAAACATAGTTATTGGCTCCAACCCCAATTTTTTGTCAAATCCTTCTTTGAATTTACCTTTTGAGTCCCTTATAAGTCCTCCAACAACAAAGATTCCTGAACTTCCTTTAGCACAACCATCCACATTACACTTAACCTAAACCATCTATGGAGGAATCCATTTGGTCAATCTTATTTTCCATATGCTATTCCAATTGATACTGAGAAGGTTATGGTGAATACTCCATTTTTCTTTAATCCTCAAGTCATGCAGAGAAGGGAGAAGTTTTCCTTTACCAAAAGTAGCAACATTGAAGTTTCCATTAGTTTTTTATTTTATGATCTTAAATAGGATGGGCTTGGTTCTGGCTTATTCCCTATAAGCTATGTTGTTTCTCTCTTTCCACACATTTCAAGCTTGGAAAGGGAGAACTCGAGCACATAAGTTTTTTAATATAGGGTGATTAAGAGGATAGAAGCTTCGTTGATCAATAAGAAAACTCATAGTGTTAGGAATTTCCCAAGCCCCATTAAGAGAGGAGAGGAAAATGTACCACATATCCATATTGTAGGGGCACTGGATAAAAATAGGATCAATAGATTCACACTATCTTTGAAAAAGAGCACATATGTTAACAAGATAAAATACATGCCTATTAAGGTTGTCCAAAGTAAGAATATTCCCATGAGAAACAACCCACCAAAGGTTGTATAATTTAGGGATAAGATTAGGAATCATACATACCTCCATAATTTCCCATAATCCTCCACTATCTCCACAGCCTAGTAATACAAACCCACCATAAAGGAACCAAAAGAGTTATAACTCCAGACCCATCTTTCAGACCGTGATTGAGAGAAGAGAGAACAGTAAGGCAATAAGGTATCCAAAAAGATCTCTCATTTTCCATAAGTTTGTTAGAAGCATTTGATGGGAGAAGTTCACTTCTTTGCAGATGTCCCTTGAAATATTTCCACTCTTCTTTACCTTTTCTCCACTTTATGTAGTTATCCACATAGGTACCAAATTGACTAGTGAGACATCTTTTAATTTGAGATAAGGAAATTAAGTCAACTAGAGATTTTTCCCGATTCCATATATCCTCCCAAAAGCTGACCTTTTTTCCGTCTCCAATAACCATCCTGCTTCCTTTCCTTAGAAATATTTTTACAATGATTATACTTCTCCTTAGCTTGCCCATTGCCAAGATATTTTAATTTCATGATACTAGTCCACTCTTTCTTATTTTCCATAAGCATCCATCCAATATTAGCTATAAGAGCTTTGTTAAACTATCTTATTCTTCTAATCCCCAAACCTCCCACCTTCTCAAGAGTACAAATATTAAAAAAGAAAGAAAAACCTAATATTTCCAGATTGTCCTACCCATACTTTATTTTTGATAAAGGTAAATATAGATTTTCAATGGATTCCAAAACTATTTACAAAAAAGGACAAATGATATACTATAAATCCCATTCAAACATAGAATGTCTGCTAAACAAAAAAAAGCAAGACCCCGACCTAGCAGACCAAAGCAAAGAAAGCTGCATCAGACAACCTAAAACAATCTACAACATAACAACCAGAAAAATACTAGCAAAAGACTAGAAAGAACTACTTATTTTCTTTAGTGGCCTTTTCAGCCTCTTCTTTCATTTCCTCCATCTTCTGGATATAATCTTTCAAGCTTGTAAGATCTTTAGGCATTTCTGCAATTTTCCTCTTTAGACTGCTTATGGTTCTAGTTCCCGGCCCTGAAGATTGACCTTTACCCCCAACATATTCCTCCACTACAATGGTTGTTTTTTCTAGCACACTACCCTCCAAATAGGCATAAAAATATTTTAAATTCATTACAGAAACTTTGAGATGCTCATTGCTATGCTTCAGGATTTCTCTGATGAGCTAACAATTGTGATTAACTTTATCATTTATGTCCTTCATCTTTTCATCCAAAATAACAGAAATTCTAGAATTCAAGTCTTCTTTTGTGTTATTTTTATTTACCTTTTTCAAAAACTCTTTAGAACGATAATCGTCCATCTTTTCTAGTCTTTCTTTTAGAGCCTCCATTGTTTCTTCTAGGGCATTCAGATTGTGACCCATCTCTTTCATTTCTTGACAGAGCCATTTCACCAAATTGGATCCCTAACCTACCCTACTCCTAGCCTCCTTAAACACATAGTCCTCATCTTTCAAACATATAGGATCCTCCTTCTCCTCACTTATTATCTATCTTTTATCTTCTCTTTTTGCAGCCCTAGAGATTTTAGGCTGCTTGTTCATTTCCTCTTCCTCTTCTTCTTCTTTTCCACCTCACGTTCTTCTTTCTCCTCACCAAATTCTTCCATGATATGTTTATTAATCTCCACCTTATCTGTCTCCTTACAGGTAGAGCTTGTTTAATTTTTCTTTCGAACGTCTACCTCTTCCATGGGGTCATCCTCAATGTTATCATCTTGCAGTTTGTTAACAGGCCCTGTCTCCTCCATTTTAGTTTTCTTCTTCTTCCCATTAACCTTTTTGGGAATGGTTTCGGGGATTTTTCCCCTCGCATAGTCTGTGATAAGAATTATTAATCCTTCATGAAACACCTAGTAACTGGGCTTCTTCCTATTCTCCGTTATGCTATTATTTAGAGAACTAAGCAAATAATAGCGAAAAGAGACTTTCTTTTGATACTTGAAGTGATTAAGAAGAATAAAGTGAAAGTTGTACACCCTTTTTTAGTGCCCATCAAGAATAAAATACTCTATTAAAATTTTTAGAATCTTAGCCCAAATATGTTTAATCCTATCCATTTTCACATAAACCCCAGAACCTTTAACCAGAATTGCTTCTTCTTAAGCATTTTTAGGAAAAAATATTAAAAGCTTGAGTACACATACATTTTTTATTACTATAAAAATTCATACCTTCTAGAGGCATGCATGTTATCTCAGATATAAGATTCAATGTGAGAGGAAAGGAATTTCCCATAAGATTAACCTTGCCATTAGCCCACCCAACAACAAAACATTTATGTTATCTCTTTTTCAAAACCATGTAGTCTTTCCAAGTAAGGAGATATCTCTCCTCGCTTTAGCTTTTGCCAAACTCTTCTACTTTTTTTCCATTTTTCACAGTCCAGCGGCTCCTCCCTCCTCAAACCACCTCTCATTTCTTCTACAATTTTATGATTACTCCAGATACCAGCAAACAAAGTAACGATATGCTTCTGGCTTTGTTGTTTAAAAATGATTAAAATAACCCAAAATCTATGTGCAATAATCCCTGTCATTGTTTTTGCACACCTCCACTGACAAATCTCTTCTCAAAAACTTAATTGGCCTCTTCTTTATTACTCTTTTTTTATTAATAACCCATTCCTTGTGATTAATTCTATCAAATCTGATTAGAATTACTATCTCTTTTTTTCATATTTTCTTCCTCTTTTTGTTTTATGATTACTTCATTAAGGCCCCTCCCACATTAGCAAGCCCATGCGTAGGCTTATTTCCCTCACGGTAAACATGGGAAATATGAACTTCGTGGAAAGTTTCTAAAATAGTTTTAGTTTTATCTATTATATGTTCTATAGTCCAAGAGTTTGTGATCTTTCCTTTTATGCAATTTATAATGTTTAGAGAATCTCCCTCCAACAATAGTTTCATGCTTCCCATCTCTTTTGCCAGCATCACCACTTGAAGGGCCACCTTAGATTCAACTACATGATTAGTTTTGATTCCCAAAGGAGCAGTAACAGCTCCCAGGAATTTGCTAACCCAATCTCTTATTAAACCTCCTACCCCTGCCTTACCCGGATTGCCCTTGGATGATCCATCAAAGTTGCTTTTGTGCCATCCAATCGGTGGAGAAGTCCATATAATATTTTCTCTAGGAGTGTGAAACTTTATTCTCTAACCCAAAAAGTCCCAATTAAGAATATCTTTGAATTCCTAAAAGTGGTCCAAGGAAGTAGAATCATCCAAAAGAGTACTTTTAACATTTTTGATTAGGATTCTGCAAACTTGATTAGAAACATTATCATAAGGTGTATGTTTATCTCTGAACACTTTATTTTTTCTCTCCTTCCAGACTCTCCAAGTGAAATGAGGGAGAAACAGATTCCAAAGAGTTTTGATATCTTTACTAGGAAAGGGGAAAATCCATTGCTTTATTAATTCCTGAAGATTCTGAGGGTTTTCCCAATCCAATTGAATCTTTTTGAATATAGAACCCCAAACATTTCTATTATAGGGACAATGCATCTTCATATGATTACAAGTTTCAGCTTCACCACAACACAAAAGCACCTATTAGTCATATTAAAGCCCCTTTTACAAAGGTTGTCTACATTTCTCTAGAATCTTATTTTGTACAAGCAACCAATAAAACATATTAATCTTAGTGATGAGATTTTTTTTCCAAACCTAGGAGTAGAAAGATTGTTCTTCCTCGATAAAAAAGAGAGCAAAAGAAGATGAAACAATGTATTTACCATTATCCTCAGGACCCCAAACAATCACATCCTGCTCATTTTCTCTTGTAAAATACGAATGGAGTTTCATATTCACAATCTTGTATTTTTCATCAAAAAGACCCAGATCAACCCATTCTTCATTGTCAAAATAATCAGACACCAATTCACATATAATCTCTTTACAAACCTGAAGAACATTCATCCATTCAAGGCCCTCAATTAGGGGACTATCTTGCAGCCATTTGTCATCCCAATACTTTATCTTTCTACCATCTCCCAGCTTCCATCTGACCCCTTTTCTAACAAAATTCTCAGCTTTACTGATTCTATTGCAGATATAAGATCCCTTGATTTCCTCCTGAGATCTTAAAAAGTCTTCTAAACAATTTAAGAGGTACTTACTTTTTATGATAGAATTCCATTCCTTATTTTCTTCAAAGTTTCTCCAGATTTGTTTGGCCAACATGGCCTTGTTAGTTTTTCTTATACTTCTTATTCCAAGTCCTCCAAATTTATTAGGCTTATAAACCTTATCCAAAGAAATTAGGCTAAGCCTTTTCTTCTCTTCAACTCCTGACCAAAGAAATCTTTTTTGAATTCTCTCAATCAAATCAGCATACTTCTGAGGGATTTTAAAAAGACTAAGAGCATACACAGGAAGGTTTTGTAGAGTGGCCTTCAGTAATTGAACTTTTTGATCTTATCTCAGAATAGCCCCTTTCCACCCAACCAGTTTATGATGAAATATATATATATAATGTTATTCCAAAAGTTACCATTAGGTTTCAAAAAAAGAGGTAAACCAAGATAGGAAGCAGGGAACGTCCCTATCTTGCATCCAAGTATAGAGGAAATTTTTCTTTGTCTTTCCTCAGGAGTGTTACTAAAATGCAAGAAGCTTTTCTCCCAATTTATAAGTTTCCCTAAAGAACAAGTATAAGTAGTCAATTCCTTCTTCATGTTCCTAGCTTCCTTGACAGTTGCTTCCCCCATCATTTTTGTGTGATCCAAAAAAATTTCATGAGAACACTTCAATCTAGATGATGAAGGTTGGAGGCCCACTATCTATCCTTCTATCACCAAATTATTAACATATCTCCAAAGGCTCTCTTCCATAATAGCAAAAAGAATAGGAGAGATGGGGTCTCCTTGCCTCAAACCTTTAGACGGGTGAAAGCAGTTAGAAGAGCCTCCATTAACAATGACAGAGGATGATACCATAGTTACCAGCTACATAATCAATCTGACCACCCCCTTATTGAAGCCAAAGGCTAAAAGAATATTAGACGAGAAAGACCAGTCAACTCTGTCATGGGATTTTGACAGATCCAACTTCATCACGAATCCTTGTTTTTTGGAGACTTCTCAAGAGTGAATATTCTCATGCACAACAATAATAGAGTCCAAAATCTCTCTCCCTAGGTCAAATCCATTCTATTGAGGAGATTAAATGAGGCAGATAGTTCATAATTCTAGAAGTGAGCACCTTAGAAAAAACTTATACAAGGAATTGCAAAGGCTTATTGGCCTGAAGCCATCAACCATATTAGCTCCCCGTTTCTTAGGAATAAGAGCTATAAAGGTGGAGTTGAGTTCCCTTAAGATAGTTTTTGATAAAATTAGGTATTCTTTCCTTTTTAATGTATTTAGATTTATTTTGGGACTAAAATTTTATATCTTAACTAATTATATAAATTATTTAGTGATCTTTTGATTAACCCTTCAATAAATATTTTACTTAAATATTATGTTTTTGGGTAAATCCTAAGTTCTTGAATAAAGACATATCACTTACTTTATTGATTTCATTATCTTTAATCATTGGCCACTCATAATGTTAACATAAATAATTTATATATGTTTGTATATTTTATGATATATGACCCTATTTTTCTTAATTCACATATAATATTTTATCATATTTATGGAATGATCATATTGAAAATGTAAACATTCAATGGTATATTACATTTATTTCTTTTAGATTATTTCTTTCTCTATTAGATGCTACAAATTTACGTATATTGTGATAATGATACCTTTCATCCCTATTACATGAAGGGTATTGATGATTTTGATATCTCTTATAAAACATTACCTTTGAGAATACCTCCTTTGATTTTTATACCTATATATCATTTTTCATAGTGCATCTTCTGAGGATATTATATATAATTCATTTTTAATAACTTATATTAATTTTAGTCCCCACTGACCCTAGATGATTGGAGGTAAATTGTAATGGATCCTCTAAATATAACCCCAATCAATGAGATGGTCGTTGCATAATTAGGGACTAATAAAGGTAATTTGAGGTTTCATTATGTGGGTAACATAGGAATCAAAACCTCTAGATTTTTTGATGTGGCAATGTGTTTTAATGAAAATAATCTCAATAAATAAAAGGATTGCATAAAGTAACCATTGAAGGGGATGCTAGGAATGTAAAAATGATTTTTTTTGGTGAAGTATCCCTTAGATGGATTGTAAAAGAGCTCATTTTTAAAAATTCTCTACATATTGTATGTATGAAACATGTCAAATTAAAGGACACCCTTAGGGAGGGGAATAAATCAATAGACTACCTAGCCAACCTTTGTCCCTTCAACACTTATTTTCAAACATTGACATCCTTTTATAATCTCATGGATGGCATTTGTTTCACAATCCAATATGAACAAATAACTCATGAAGCCCAAATATTTGCACACTACCTTTTTGTGATGGTTTTCATCATCATTTTTCACAATCATTTTTTTCTGGAAAATCCTCTTATTTTTGGATAGAAGTTCACCTCTCATTCAATATTGTAATATTTCTCTCTTCTATTTTTTAGCCTTGTTTTCTCTTTCTAGGCTATTTCTCATACCATAAATTTCTCTATATAAATATTCATTCACAAGTAATTGGAATTCTTCATAGGACTCATGTTGTAGTCGGGCTTATAATTCAGTTGTTTAGAGTACCTCATAATCTCGAGAGAGAGAGATCCACCCCAGAGCACAGGAAACCAAAGTATTAATCCTGAATATAGAATTCATCATGAGTAAGGTTGAACAATCCATCTCTCCTCTTATTAGCTAGGATTTATTTAAGCCGCTAGAGTCACTTCTCAAATTTATATAGCACTAATCTTGATAATTAAGGCCAAGATTCGTCATAAGTTCAGTATTTTTATTTCCTTCCCTTAGGGTGTGGCTAATTTCATACTGCCTTAAGGTGGAAAAAATTATTTTGCAATCCTTTAGAATACTTAACAGATACAAGAGACAATGAACACTTCCTTTTAATTAATCCATAATTAGCTTTGAATCTCCTCCAAGGATTATTTTTTTCATAATTTATCTCTTTTAAGTGCTTCATGCCTTGCTAAGAAGAAATATCTTTTGCCCTACTATTTTATCCAACACTGAGGTTTTTGCAGAAGCCTTAAATAAATATGCCCTTATAGTCCCTAATAACTTCATCTACAACAGAGTTCCCAGGGTTTTCTTTAGCACAACCATACACATTCCATTTAACCATTCCAACCTATGGAGGGGTCCATATTGCAAATTTTCTCTTGATTGTACTAGTTCAGTTAATATTAAGGAGGTTTTGTTGTATTCGCCAATTCTGTTTAACCCTTAATTACTAGAGACTAGCGATAATTTTTCCATTTCCAAAGGTAGCAACATTAATGTTTTGCTTAAGTTGATGTTTGATAATTTGAAAGAGGACATAGTTGTTTCTTGATTGGTCCTTGAGGATTTTATTATTTCTTTCCTTCCATATGTTTGATATGAGAAAAGGGGTATTTGGGCCCAAAGGTTTCCGATAATAGGGTGATTGAAGGTGGAAATACTCCATTGATCATTGGATTTTTTGCACCTTCAATCTTTTAGCAAGTGATTATTTTTGTATGATATAAGATACTTATGGGTTGTCATTTATGGCAACATATCTGGTATATTGATCGATTGGATTGAAGTACAGCTTTGGAGATACAGTTTTCAAAATGACTAAGTATAGAAGCAGAAATACAAAGGATGACAATATTGTTTTGGGTATCGAAGATCAGGTACGATGAGTTATGACTTGAGAGAATGGTTTTGGTGATGATTACAATGAGTTAGAGAGATTTGAAGGCATGCAAAGACAACTGAATAGCATAATAGAGCAGTTGAATAGTAGCGATGATTTAAGGATTATGATTTTGGATAACTTATATTTTGGTTATGTAAGAGCGCCGACTTTATATTTTCTCTTTACATTATTTATTTTGTATTGAAAGCCGACTATGTGATAATGATTAAGAGAGCCGACTTGATGTTGTGATATATATATATACACACACACACACATATGTGTATATACATATATATATGTGTATATATATATATATATATGTATATATATTTGTATATATATATGTATATATAGATGTATGTATATATATATGTATAT
>MU226675.1:134829-146287 GCA_018584345.1 Thuja plicata
AGAGAGAGAGAGAGAGAGAGAGAGAGAGAGAGAGAGAGAGAGAGAGAGAGAGAGATTTTCTCTATCTGGCTTAACTACTTACCTTTCCACCCCGCAAGTTTCTTCTAAAATATTTCAATGAGGCTATTATAATAAGTAGAAAAAAGAAATTTTGTACCGAGGGGTAAACCTAAGTAAGAGTTAGGTAGGTAAGAAACATTACAACCCATGGCATTCTTTATCTTAGCCTAGAGGACTTCACTAACATTATCGAAATAGAGTTTTCTTTTATGATAGTTTATTTGTTGTCATGAAATCTTAGCATAATTATCAAGAATGTATTTGTTATCCTTTCTATGTATATCATTTCAAATAACTATGTCATTTTACATGAATTTTTTAAAAGCATTAAACTATTATTGTTTTATTCAATTTAAAAAGTTAAATAAAACTTATCCATTAAATTAGTTAACAATTTTACATTCAACAATTGTCTATAATGAATAAATTTAAATGGTGCAAGGCAGTAATAGAGTGAGGGGTGATAGGATTTTTGTATTTTTTTTTCTAAATTTTGAGAGGAGGACAAGGATGATGTTGATGGTGATAAGGGTTTAGGGAACTTTCTAGGAAGTTCATCTAGGATTTTTAGGCTATGCCCTCTTTTTTGTGTGGAGTCTGCATTCACTTTACCTTTGGCAAGATCATTCAAGGATGCACGACAATTTTGTCCCTTATTTCTACCTGTTTCTATTTTTTGGGTGATGGTTGGCCTTTGCTGGGAATTTTTTTGTTGGGTTTTACCCTTGGTTGGTGGTATTGCCTTGTCTAGGGTAGATCTAGTTGTAGGGGATTGATAATACTTAAAGGATCAAAAGTTGTCATTAGTATACAAGCAGATAGTTTTGGTGGGTCATGATCACCGAGCGACAACACTCACTGAGCAATAGCATTTAGCGAGCAAAGTGGTCATCGAAATGTTATAAACACCAAGCATATATCAACCGAGCATCAGTCTACAAAGACATCACTGAGCACCATTATACAAAGACATCACCAAGAACCATTCTACACCGAGAGACAACATTTCACCAGAAAAAGTGGATCTCAAACAACACGTCAACTAAAGTAATTTAGTCTTTAAAATATATTTTTTCTTAGTTGGATAACCATTTCTTGTAGATCAAGAAAAGTGTAATGATGGATTTAATTAGTTAACTGATTGTATCCATGAAAACTATGAGATCAAGATCATGTTGTAAACCTTTGAACTTAGATCTTTTCAAGAAAAGTGTGAAACCTAATTAGGTCCAAATCTTGTATATATAGATGTATTAGTCAATCAAGAACATGATGATTGTAGCCACCAAGGACATCTATGGATCAGAAAGAGGTTTTCATGCAAAATAATAGATAAATAAGAATTTAGTTATGAAGAACTAATTTCAAGGCTACCGGGAAGAACAAAGGTATTATCCATCACAATAGGTGATATATATTTTGTGAACTTAATGGATCTACAATCAGCAATTAAAGATTGCAAGCTATCAGGTCATTCATATTTTTTTACTTTCTAGCAGTTGTAGCAAGCACTAAAATCCTTTAAGAAGGTGGACCTACATGTCTTTATGTAAATCTTTTGATCGAATGCACACATACATTGTGTTATTGAAATCTCTTAACCAAGTAGACTTAACAAGTCTAACATTTTACTCCTAACAAGGTAAGATCGTCAGAAGTGATCACAACTTGTAGCCCTAATAGGCACCTTCCACTCTGTAGATAGTGAAGCTTTGTGGGTTTCATCCCCACTGCATGTTTTACCTTCTAACACGGGTTTCTGCATTATCAAATACTTGTGTCATGAGTTAATAAGTTTCATAAATGTTTCAATGTTTGTTTACATGCATTTACATTTATGCTATGATATTGCATGCATGAAGGAAAAAAGCTTCAATGGTCAGGTAATGCAAGTAGTAAGTACTGAAGGTTAATTGATAAAAATTTTAAGGGTACTGATTCACCCCTCCCCCCTCGATACACACCCTTTCATTATTCCAACAAATGGTATCAGAGCTATATCTCTTATTTGGAAAAGTTTAATCACTTGAGAAAAAAACATCATACGATGGAAAGGTATAAGCTTGAAAAAAATATTGAGAATCAGAAGTTTCAAATACAAGTTTTCTTTGAGTAATACAAAGAGGCAAGAAACAAAATGAAAGAATTATTGGCTGAAAGAAAATTCATGCCATCTCGCTAAAATGAAACTGACTATCATGAAGAAGAGATACTTGACCTATTTGATTTATCTGGATCTGGATTTGGTAGTACATCTGACACATCTGAAGGAAGCATTACAAATCTAAATGAAATTAATAAACATTTGGTTGAACAAGTGAAAATACTACAAATTAGTCAAGAGACACAGATGGTAAGAATCATTGATGTTATGAATAATGCAAGACAAGTTGAATAAGAAAAAACTTTAGCTATTGATAACAGGAGAAAGATTATTGAAAATTTGCAAGAGAAAGAATCTGAGGTACAGACTCTTACTAAATATCACTTTGAGATCTGATGTGGTGACTGGAGTCTCATTGCTACTACAGAACCAACTTAGCTCTGTTGTGAGATCTTTCTCCTAGATCTCTTAGGGTGTTCACAGCCCTAAACTGAGGTAAGTCACTCTCAAATTTACCTCCTCTTCAAGACTCAATCCCCCATCGAAATGATTTTCATCTTAATCTTGTCAAACCTACACAAATAGATTCATTCTACTTGCTTATTCAATGTTTTATGAACATTGCTTTCATTCTCTTCCCTAGCCAAACTATTGCCAAGCTCGCCTAGGGTAAGATCTCTAGACTCTTTTTTGTTTCTTCTCCTAAAGAAAACAAAAAGGAAACTATGTATAAGGGCTCCTCTCGAGTTTGATTCCAACACATGATTCTCACCATGGATTCAGGAATCTCGAGGGACCATTACTATTTACAACCCAGAATGGGTGAACAACTAATAACTTACAAAACAAAAAGAAAGTAAACTAATCTAATTCCATGAAAAATGAACAAAGAATTTTGATATCCACTGAACACACAATCTGCAAATTTTCATTTCTAGAAATGAAATCAAAACCTACAATAATCTGCAACTCTGCAATTTCGTGTAGCTTCTCTCTTTTTCGACCTCTACTTCTCTAGATCTCCAAAATAAAGGTTTGGGATGTTATTAATAACCATCCTCTCATTGGAAACAACCCTAATGGTCCACTCATTCACAAGAATCTCTTCAGGAACCATTACAATTAACCATACTATCCATAAAAGACAAGATCTGCTTTTCACGGGCCGTTACAACTGAATTTTTTGAGCAACAGTAATGAGAACTGACTTCCAGTGTTATCTGAGTTGCTAATGATGGCCGAGCTAGCTCAAAGTGTTGGCCGAGATGCTAGTGATGGCCAAGCTGGCTCACAGTGTTGGTCAAGCTACTAGTGATGGCCGATTTGGCTAACAGTGTTGGTCGACCTGCTAGTGATGGCCGAGTTGGTTATGTTGGCCGAGTGCCAGTGATACCAAGCAACTTATCCAAGGTTCATGATACCTTGGTTGGATTTCCAGAGGCTTGCAAACTACCTCACACACACACACAAATAAAGGAAACTAACTAAGAAACCTATCTAGACATGTATTGATCTAGTCATATCCATCTTAGGGAAATAAAATAAATGACCTTCTAAGGTCCACACACACTCTCCTAACATGGATAGAGTTAGTAAATGCCATAAATAATGAGCTAAGGGGTTGAGCTAGGTGTTCTCCTTCACCATACTACCCCATAAAAAAGAAAGGTTAATCCATCCTTGGATTGAGTATGTTTGAGTCAATGCCCAACCTTTTTAACTCTGATTCTCTGATCCAAGTAGCATCAACATCTTCTTTTTCATGCCATTTGACAAGGTGCTCCATGTATTCTTTGTTCTTAGTGTTCTTGTAGACCCTTGAGTCTAGTATCTTTTCAGCTATCATAGATGGAGTAGGGGTTAATTTTAGATCTTTTACCTCTTGTATTATGGGTAAAAGCACAATAATCTGTCACCGTTTAGGACAACTTATCAGCACAGATGAGTTTTTGTATTTATAACTAAAAATTAATTTTGGCCAAACATATGGTCTAGATAGATTCATTATAGTTAAGTTAGATAAGGTTTTTAACTTTTCCAATTGGAAATGTCTATTAAATGCATGTTTTATACCACTTTGAGGCCAATTACCGTAGAAATAAAATTATTTCAGAAAAGTGACGTTTCAATAACTCTAAGACTTTTTAATGATATTCTTTTTAAAATACAAAAATACCCTTTTGTAGAGATCAGAGTCAAGAATATCTCTTATAGATTTTATAGTGTTTTAATTATACATAGTCTATTATAATTAAAAAATATTGCAAGTAGGTATTTTAACAGTCAAGGAGATGTTGATTCGGAGAAAGAAAAACAATAGTAAAAAATATTAAATAAATTTGAAAAACATACGGTGCACTAGAAGAGAGATTCCTCTTCAAGAATATATATTTCTTTTTTTGATTGGGATATATTTGTTATGAAAAATATGGCGGGAGATGAAAATTGTCAATTTCAGGTGAGTTGGAATTTGAATTGTTATAAAAGAGAAAATATAGTTTACAAACCAATTTTTATTTCTTCATGCACTAGCTATATATGTCATCTATAACATATTTTGAAATTAGGGGAAAAAATGTTTATTTACATATAATGTTTTGGCGGGAACTAGACCCCTAATTTTTAACATGTTTCTGCAACTGAAAAATCATCTTTAAACATTAAAAAAAATATCAAAACTTATTCAAAAAAAATATTAAAAATATTAATCATAAACTTCATCCATTTTAAAATATTTTATTAGTTTACATCATCTTCAAATTCCAAACATAAATGTCACTTTTATACTATTGAAGCTGAACAACTTTGATTTTGTCGTCCTTTTCCTTTGTAAAAGGGTGACAAATTATTGTGCTTTTACCCTTACCTCTTGAAGGTTCTGACCAACATCTTGAATTGGTCCTTTGTATGCTATCAAATCTACAATGATGAAAACCAGTGATAACCCAATGTCTTCAGGAAGCTCCACCTTGTATGCATTGTTTCCATATTTTGCATGTATCTTACATGGACCTAGCCTCTTCATCTATAGCTTGTGAGGAATAAATTTTTGCAGCCTATGTTTGTTTAATTGTATCATCACAAAGTCTCCAATCTGAAACTAAACATCCCTCTTTGTTGCATCCACAGTTTGCTTTACCCTTTCAGCATTTTCAATCAAGTTCTTTCTCACACTTTCATGGACTTCTCTCATTGAATGAGAAAATTCCTCAGAATACCCACTACCATGCATTCCTTCCTTCAATTCTCTAAGTTCAAAAATCCCTCTTGGGTGAAAGCCATAAAAAATTCAAAAGGACTCTTACCATTTGATATATTCATAGTATCATTGTATGCATATTCAGCTTGTCCAATGAGTTTATCCCATGCTTGACCATACTCCTTTGTGAGGCATCTCAGAAAGTTACCAAGACTCCTATTTACTACCTTTGTTTGGCCACTTATCTTTGGATGGTAGGCAAATCTAAAAGACAAGTTCGTACCAAGATTTTTCCATAAGGTATTCCAAAAATGGCTCATGAATTTGGTGTCCCTGTCTGAAACAATACTAAGTGGGAGTCCATGGATCCTCACCACTCCACTAAAAAATAATTGAGCAATGTTACAATCATCATGAATAGTCTTGCAAGGTATGAAATGAGCCATCTTTCTAAATCTTTCCACAACAACATAAATATTGTCATATCCCTGCCTTGTTCTTGGCAAACCAACTATAAAATCCATGCTTATGCATTCCCCTGGTCTGGTTGGGATTGGAAGTGGCTGATAAAGACCTGCATTAGAGGCTGTGCCCTTTTCTTTTTGACACACTACACAACTCTCAACATACTGTCTAACATCTCTATTCATTCTAGGCCAAAAATATCTAACATAGTGACTAGCTCTTTAGTCTTATTGACTGCAAAATTACCAGTAAGTGCTCCATTATGTTTTTTCTTGAATCAAATTATCTCTCATAGACCCTTTAGGAACACACATCTGACCTCCTTTAAACAATAAATTATTCTGCAAGGTATATTCAGGAACTCGCCACGAAAGTTGTTTTTAAACTCCTTACATACCTTGTAGATTTGGGCAAAATATTCATCTTTAGCATATAGGTCTTTGAAGCTATCAATACCTATGCTTTGTAGCTAAACTTCTTGGATTGTGAGCAGCCTTTTGCTCAAAGCATCAGCAACCTTGTTTAGTAATCCCGTTTTATGTTTGAGATTGAAAGTGTAGGCTTGTAGATACTCCAACCACTTCATGTGTTTGCTGCTAAGTTTTTCATGAGAGTTAAGGAAGCTGAGAGCTTGGTTATCAGTATATACTATGAACTCCTTTGGAAGCAAGTAGTGCCTCCACTTCTTGAGTTCTTTCACTAGAGCATACAACTCTAAGTCATAACAAGAGTACTTCTTCTTTGCATCATTTAGCTTCTCACTATGGAAAGCTACTGGTCTTCCTTCTTGGCTTATGACAGCCCCAATGGCCACATTACTTGCATCACATTCTACTATAAAAATCTTATCAAAGCTTGGAATAACAATAGTAGGCAACTTTGCTATCTTCTTCTTGAGTGTTTCAAACCCTTTCTCAGCCTGTGGTGTCCATTGAAACTTTGTCTTCATCCCACCTCTAATGGTGTTTAACATGGGTGCACAAATCACACTGAAATGTCTAGTGAACTTTCTATAATACTGAGCTAAACCATGGAAAATTCTCACCTCAGTTGTAGCCTTGGGAGTAGGCCAACTTAGAATGGCATCCACCTTTTCTTGGTCCATTTTGAGGTTACCCTGTGACAAAACAAAACCAAGATATACAGGCTCCTTCTTATGAAGTCACACTTCTCCAAATTGATCATTAGCTTCTCATCATGAAATTTCTTGAAAACAATTTTCAAATGCCTAATATGCTCCTCCTTAGTTTTGCTGAAAACTAAAATGTCATCTAAGTAGACAACAACAAAATTACCAATGCATTCTACCAATACCTCATTCATAAACCTCATAAAAGTTGAGGGAGAATTAGATAAACCAAATGGCATTACAAGCCATTCATCTCCTTCATTTATCCTGATTTGGTGGCAGCCACTCTAAAGGTAAATTTTGCTGAAGTACTTTGCCCCCCCTAAATAAACCATTAGGTCTTCAATTCTAGGTATTGGGAACCTATACCTAATGGTGATTCTATTAATGGCTCTAGAATTAGTACAAAGTCTCCAAGATCCTCCTTTCTTGGGTGCTAAAATAGTAGGGACTGCACATGGGCTTATGCTCTTTCTAATTAGGCCTTGGTCTAATAACTCACATATTTGCTTGGCTATTTCCTCATTTTGTTGAGGGGTCATCTTATAGGTAGCTTTTTTGGGTAAGGTAGCTCCTTGAATGAAGTCAATATTGTGGCTAACAAGTCTGTTAGGAGGTAGGAGAGTGGGCTAGCCATCATTCACAATGTCTCTATACTCTTCAAGTATTTCTTTTACCTCATTTGGTATCTCTGATTTCTTGACATTAGGTTCATCTTTTGGCTTCAATACTAAAGCAAACCCAACTCCTTCTCCTTCTCCTAGGTTTTTGAAGAACTCCTTCTCATCAACCATGAGCACACTTGGACTTGATGTTTTCATCTCTCCTTCTATTAGGGACTAAATTTTGAAGGTCACTCCATCTTTCTTGAATGAGTAGGCATTCTTGGTTCCATCATGCATGGATTGCCTATCAAATTCCCATGGCCTTCCAAGTAGAAGGTGACATGCATCCATGGGAAGAATTTCACATAGAAATCTATCCTTATACTTGTCGATGGTGAACTCTACCCATGCTTTTAATCCTACAAACACATATTGTCCTTTGTTGAGACATGTAACCTTGTATGGATTGTCATGTGGAATCCTTTTCAATTTTAAATTGGTGGCTGCCTCTTCACTAATGATATTATTAGTTGAGCCTGAATCAATAATGAGTCTACACACCTTCCCTGTGATCTTGCACTTCACCCTAAAGAGTTTTCTCCTTTGGCTTGGTTCTTCTTTGCTTGGCTCTCTGATTAAGGTCCTCTTTATCATGAGGTTCTCACCTTCCTCTGATTCTAATGGTACCTCAGATGGCTTGCTACTACAACTTGATTCCTCT
Organism: Thuja plicata; assembly: GCA_018584345.1. NCBI lineage: Eukaryota > Viridiplantae > Streptophyta > Pinopsida > Cupressales > Cupressaceae > Thuja > Thuja plicata. The sequence goes on from MU226675.1 coordinate 143,113, forward strand.
TGGACATAGTTAACTCTCTTTCAACCTCAATGAGAAGTAGAACCTTTTTCAGGACACCTATAGGTAGGATGCCCTAGCTGATTGCAGTGGTAGCATTTCATGGTGGTAAAGTAGGATGCTTCTCTTCCTTGATTTCTGCTGCTCCTTCCTCTCTAACTGGTGTTAGAGCCTCTACCTCTACTAAAACCTCCTCTATGTGAGTTTCCTTCCTGATGTTTATTGAGCTTGTTCTCACTTTTCTTCCTTGAATTTGATCCTCTTCCACGATATCCTCCTTGTCCTCTTCCTTCTCTACCTCTACCTCTACCTCTTCCTCTGAATTTTAATTTTGATTTCTTTTTTTTCTTCTCTTCCACTTTCAATGCAAGTTGGAAACACTTATGGATGGTTGTGGGAGTCCAAAAAATGATTTCCTCTTGGATATTCCATTTTAGGCCTCCAAGATACTTATCCACCTTGATAGTCTCATCCTCTTGGACTCTTGATCTCAAGCACAAATTTTGGAATTCTTCAGTATACGTAGCCACATCCAAATCTTTTGTTTCAAACTCTACCTCTTCTTGTGTAACTAGATTTCATAATCCTCAGGTAGGTATTTCTCCTTTACCTTGTTTAACATGGCCTTCCAATTTTAAATTGCATGCATACCCATCTTCTCCCTCTCTTCTTGGAGGTATTTCCACCATGTTAATGCTAAACCTCTTAACCTTGATTTTGCAAATTTCACCTTTTTTGCTTCAGTTATGTCCTCACATTCAAAATGATTCTCAATACCTTCTATCCATTCCACAACTAGTTCAGTGTCCATTTTTCTATTAAAGAATGGAATTCCTTCAATACTTTTGCCTCCTAGGGCTCTGAGAGCTTTTAGAAATGGCTCCTCATTCATTGGAGGGTCTGGTTCAGGTATCAAGTCTTCTTCATCAACTTTTTTCTTCCCTTTGTTTCTGCTAACTTCATCTCCATCTTTGTTTTTAGTTGCATCTGCAATTTCTTGAAGTTTTACCTTCATCTCATCTAGGTCTTCTTCAAGGAGTCTACTCCTTTCCCTTTGATCTTCTATTACCCTCTTCTACTCATCTACTTCCTTTACAAGCTCTACATTGGTGACCATCTTGTTTTCACCTACTGATACTGTTGGCTGGAACATTTACCACAAGCCCAATCAATTTAGGTTCTGATACCAATCTGATGTGGTGACTGGAGTCTTGTTTCTACTACAGAACCACCTTGGCTCTGCTCTAAGATCTTTCTCCTATATATCTTAGGGTGTCTACAACCCTAAACGGAGGTACGTCACTCTCAAATTTAACTCCTCTTCAAGACTCAGTCCTCCATCGAAATGCTTTTCATCTTTTTCTTCTTTAACGTACACAAATAGATTCATTCTACTCACTTATTCAATGTTTTCTGAATATTGCTTTGATTCTCTTCCCTAGCCAGACTGTTACCAAGCTCGCCTAGGGTAAGATCTCCAGACTCTTTGCTGTTTCTTCTCCTACATAAAACAAAAATGAAACTATGTACAAGGGCTCCTCTCGAGTTCCATTCCAACACATGATTCTCACCATGGATTCAAGAATCTCGAGGGGACCTTACTGTTTATAACCCAGAACGGGTGAAGAACTAATAACTTGCAAAACAGAAAGAAAGTAAACTAATATACTTGCATGCAAAATGAACAAAGAAGTTTGATATCAACTAAACACATAATCTACAAATTTTCATTACTAGAAATGAAATAAAAAACTACAATAATCTGCAACTCTGCAATTTCATGTAGCTTCTCTCTTTTTCGACCTCTACTTATCTAGATCTCCAAAATGAAGGCTTGGGATGTTATTAATAACCATCCTCTCATTGGAAAAAACACTAGCAGTCCACTCATTCGCAAGAATCTCTTTAGGAACCGTTACAACTAACTATACTATCCATAAAAGACAAGATCTACCTTTCACAGGCCGTTATGACTGAATTTTCCAAGCAACAGTAATGCAAACTGACTTCCATTGTTGGCCAAGTTGCTAGTGATGGCCGAGTTGGCTGAAAGTGTTGGCCGATCTACTAGTGATGGCTGAGTTGATTGACAGTGTTGGTCGAGCTACTAGTGATGGCCGAGTTGGCTATCAGTGTTGGCCGAGCTGCTAGTGATGGCCGAGTTGGCTATGTTGGCCGAGTGCCAGTGATACCAAGCACCTTATCCAAGGTTCCTAATGCCTTGGTTGGATTTCCAGAGGCTTGAAAACTACCTCACACACACACAACTAAAAGAAACCAACTAAGCAACCTATCTAGACATGGATTGATCTAGTCATATCCATCTTAGGGAAATAAAACAAATGACCTTCTAAGGTCCACATACACTCTCCTAACTTGGCTAGAGTCAGTACATGCTAGAAATAATGAGCTAAGGGCTTGAGCTAGGTGTGCTCCTACACCAAGATCATCAATCAAATAGTTCTTATGAGTCATAAGGCCAACCGAGTAAACATAGAACTTAATGGAAAATTGGAATTAATTGGTGAACTAAAAGAAGAAAATGAGAAACTGAATCATGAAGTGAAGATTCAACAACAACATAATCATATGATCAAAAAGACTTAAGACAGTTAAAAAAGAATGGATAAATTTTTGAATGGACAAAGAAGACTCAACAACAATACTGGTTTAGGGTATACCGAGCATGGAGAATCATCAAACCGAGCTGATCAAAGGAATTTCTACACAAATCCAAGACCAAGGAAGTGTTCATTTAATCACTGTGGAAAACTAGGCCACACATCAAATGTTTGCAAGAGAAAAGAAAAAGGTGTTCCAAAAACTAATTCTACATTCATAGGTAATTGTTATAACTATAACAAGCATGGACACAATGCACATGAATGCAGATCTAAGATGAACAAACCAAAGAAGAAATATTACATGGAAAAACATTGTTCTACATGTAACATGCATGACCACACATTACATGAATGAAAGAAAAAGAAAAAAGCAAGTGTAGAAACTTAAAGAAAAAGAAAATACATATCAACCAAGAATAGTTGGTATAGTAAAAGTACAAACATGTGTCACACTTTTATAAAGGAAAAGGACCACAACATGCAACCTGTTCAACTTTAATGACATAAAAGGTGGCATTTGTATTTAGAATTTGAGGATGATGTAAACTAAAGAA
>MU226675.1:165779-259360 GCA_018584345.1 Thuja plicata
TTTCCATCAATGCCAAAGGGGGAGATTGTTGGAGATTTGATTCTGAATAGTTGATTGATTGTATGTTTGTCATTGATGACAACATATAATACACAGCAGTACTTCTGTATGTACTTATCCATATGATAACATGAAGACCAGTGTGGATAGATACATGTTTTTGACATGTTTACTATGCTATGTTCTTACATGCAGACCCAGATATGAAGTTTCAGCAAAGATATGTAATTCTGTTATTGACGGTTATAGTTCTGGAGGAATAATGCTTTAAGGCTGATGTATGTAACATTTTGATCAAGTTGCACCTATCTTCAGGATATGTGTGTGTATATTCATGATGAGTTATGAGTTGTTGATATTAGTCTAAACATGCCAAACATATTTCAAGAAGATTGCAAAGCTATGATTAAATTGATGAAGCTGACTTAGTGAAGCTACGCGTCAATTCAGTTAATACTTGCACTGTTGTAATTATGCTTGCGTGCTTAGTAGAGCTAACAAGGATGTTAAGAAGAGTTGTCCTATAGGTCCCATGATCTCATACTTGGTGTATGTACTTATAGAAGGTCATTTATAATAAGAAGAGTTGCGAAAGCTAGAGATTAGAAAAGCGGAGCAGAGTGTTAAAGCAGTAGAGCTATATTTATCATATGTTGATAATATAGATATTAAATTTGAAGCTTTTAGAATATAGAGAATATTTTTGTAGTTTTTTACAAGAGGTTAAAGCATCGGTGCACAAAAGGAACTGATCAGACAAGCAATGTCACAAACAGCAGTTCACCTTGTTGATACAGTGTGTATCAAATGACCGGAAGGTTGTAGCCTTCACCACTTGGACACTGAGTCCTTGGATAGTGAGTCCTCCACCCCTAACAGGGTTATTATAAAAGACTCCTAATAGGGTCCGACCCTTAACCAGGTCACTATACTACTACATTGTAATGTACAACTCCTAATAGGATTGGAAGATCTTTTAACAGGGATCACTATAAACAGTATAGTTCTTTGTGGGTACTAATTCCCACCGGAGTTTTTACCATTTGGTTTCCCTGTAACCAAATTGATGTGTTGTGCAATTTGTTATCTGTATAAGCATTTACTTTGTATCAATCTGGATTAATAAGTTTAAGATAAAGATTTAAAGTTGTTGATAACTGATTCACCCCCCCCNTCCCCCCCCCCCCCCCCCCCCTCTCAATTATCCCTAAAGTATTCTAAAAAATATTAGAGAAGAGAATAGTTGAGTAGGGAAAGCTTATCTCTTTGATCAGATACTATGGGAGGTATGACACATCGGATATAATTTTGATTAAAGACATGATAATAAATTATTTGCTTTCTTTTAAGAAGAACTTGTTAGAAGTTGATGGCAGTATACCTGAAGAACTTAATGACAAGTTGTAAGTAAGGAAACAATTTACATAGATAGAAGATGAAGCAATCAGAGTACAAGCTATTGAAAATATGTTACTTGTTATTTTAGTTAAAGAAATTAAAAACATTTTAAGAGATTTAAAACCTTTGTTGAGAACTAAGTCAATATTGGTAAAGATAATGGGGAGAAGACATGATGAAGTGATTAAGGAAACACAGAAGGCTGTGGATAAGGTTCTGATGGATACTGAACCTAAGAATTTATCACCACCAAAGGCTACTAAGCCTAAAACTATTGAAAGAGGTGAGTCACACGAGATGGCTAAAATAAGCCTTGATAAATCAATGTGGTAAGATACTAATGAATTTGTGAGTACTGTGACGAAACCATATTTCTTTTTTCTAGTGTACCGGTGTCTTTGGATACCATGGGGTAAAAGCATAATTATCTGTCAGCTTTTAGGCTAACTTATCACCACAGCCAAATTTTAGTATTTCTAACTAAAAATTAATTTTGGTCAAACATACAGTCTAGCTAGATTCATTCTCTCTAAGTTAGATAAGTTATTTAAGTTTTCCAATTGGAAATGTTTATTAAATGTATGTTTTATACCACTTTGAGTCCAATTACCATAGAAATAAAATTATTTCAGAAAAAGTGACGTTTCAATAACCCCTAGTATTTTTAATGATATTTTTAAAATATACTAAAATACCCTTTTGTAGAGATCAGAGTCAAGAATATCCTCATATAGATTTTATAGTATTTTAATTAGACATAGTCTATTTTAATTAAAAATATTGAAATTAAGTATTTTAATAGTCAAGCAGTCATTGGTTCGTAAATATAAAAAAATGATAAAACAATTTAAAATCATAGAAAACACTAGGCAAGAGAATCCTCTTCAATAATATGTAATTTATTTGGTTTTTGGTATACTTTTGATAGATAACAAATGTTGATTTCAGGTAAGTTCGACTTTGAAAACTTATAACGGGAAAAATATAGATCAAAAACTCTTCTTTATTTTTTTCTGCACTAGCTATACATTTCATCTAAAACATATTCTTAAATTGGAGGAAAAAACAATGTTTTACTTATAATAATTTGGCGGGAAGTAAACTCCTTGATTTACAATATTTTTTAGGAAATGAAAAATAGACCTAAAAATTTCAAAAAACATATTAATTTTGGTTCAATTTTATTTAAAAAAATGATAGGCATATAATTCATCCTATTTCACACATTTCTTTAGTTTACATCATCTTCAAATTCTCAATAGAAATGTGACTTTTATGCCCTTGAAGTTTTACAGTTTTTGTGGTGTTAACCTTTTCTTTTGTAAAAGGGTGACAAATTATTGTGCTTTTACCCCATGATAGTGATCCTTTTGTGTAGGATATCAACATCGAAGGAAGAAATGTTCAAGAAATGGAAGAGAAAGAAGAACACAAAGTGAGCGAACTTGAAGGAGTGAAGGAAACATTGACTAAAGTTGAAGAGAAACAGGAAACTCATGCATCTGCTTCTTCATCTTTATTGTTGGCAAGTGAAGATAAGACTCTAAATACTGATTTTGAGAGTATGAATGAAGATGAGTTGATGAAGCTATCCTTCATTGTATTTGCTAAAGCCAAAGAGAGATCTGAGCAAAAAGGTAAGAAGAAGACAAGGGTAATGGAAATAGCAGTTGATACTAGCAATAAACTCCTACCTATACCTTTTTCTTTCCAATCAAAGGACAAAGCAAAGAACTTGAAGTATTGGATGACTTTGACAATCACTATGAGTCCTTGGAGAATATTTCTAAAGAGAAAGAAAATAAGAATTACCTTGCAAAGAAGCTGGAGGAATTATGCAAGCCTATCTCACATGAGGATTGGGCATATTGAACAAAACCATTACAATTATTGTATAAATGCTGTCAGACATATAAAAAACATTGAGGAGATTATAGAAAAAGACAGACTAACTCTGGACAAGGTGATGGACACTTGTAAGACCTCTTCAAACTCTATATTGGAGTTAGATAGAGAAGTGTCAGGGATATTGGACAAACTAAGTGTTTTGGATATGGAGAAAGGGAGAGTTGTGGGAAGAATTGGTATGTTGAAGAGTTTTATCACTCCTAAGTTATCAATTCTTGAGACACATCTTTCTGACATGGAGAAGACAATGCAGGCCCTCACAGGACACATGAATACTGAGCTAAAGGCAACAAGGACACGTTCATTTGCATTGAGTTGGCTGATTCATGTGATTCAGATACTAGTGAAGATATGGTTAGAGGAAGTGAAGATCTTGGAGAGCTCATTCCAAGATGTATTAAAGATGGTACAATTTTTGGTAAGCAGTGATACAATTTTGTTATGTATTCTATGTTATTGTATACCTTTTCCATTGATGTCAAAGGGGGAGAAGAGAAGATATGAAAAATGTATAGAGAAGATATAGTGGATAAGAAAATATGTAGATGGCATAAAGGACAATGTATATCTTTTTGGTATTGACACTTTATTATTTTTCACTAAGTGTTTCCATCAATGCCAAAGGGAGAGATTGTTGGAAAGTGGTTCATTTAGGAGTGTTATGGAACACTTGAAGGTTTTCATTTATGGCAACACATCTGGTATGGATGTCACTTGGAGTGAAACACAGTTTTGGAGTTAAGGATTGCAAAATGACTAAGTACAGAAAGAAGAATTACAGAGTATAGAAGTAAAGTTTTGGTCTACAAAGATAGTATATGATGAATGGAGACATGCGAGCTTAGGAAAAGATATTTTGTGATATTTATGACCTTCTGTTAAGGTCACTTAAGTTTTGGTTTTGATCGCAGTAAGATACAAATAGTTGAAGACATGTGAAGACAAAGTAACAGTTATACAAGGCAGATGAATAGTTGTGAAGATTGAGGGAGTATAAGGCGAATTCCAAATGTTCTATGTTGGATTTGAATTTAAGATTATGTATGTTTTGATAGTGTATAGTTTCTGACTTGGTAATTACTTTTTCTATAAGTATTAATTCTATTTTGTGATGTAATTAGAAGTCGATTGGGTAATGTAATAACACACACACACACACACACACACACACACACACACACACACACAGATATATATATATATATATATATATATATATGAAGAGGTTTTGACAAGCAAAGGATGTGAAATGATGAGTATGTTTGAGAATGTGTATGGATGCATTGTGATATTAGAATTAAATAGATGGTGATGCAAGCTACAACTGGAACTACCTAAGCATAACAGATGCTTGTATTGTTCATTCTTGATAAAGCATTGTAACAGAATCATATTTCTCATTGTATGATCAGTGAGCTCAGTATACCTTTAACAGGGTTTTGTATTCCTCGAACCAGGAAATATGCTAATGTAATATTCAGGTCCTAACAGGACCAGGTCTCATAATAGGAACACAATGATTTTAATGCATATTTGTGGGTACCATTGGTTTTTCGTTGCCTAGGGTTTCCTTGACCATAATTTATGGTGTTATGAGTTATGTGTTGTGTGTTTATGTTCTATTCATTTTTGTATTTATCTGGTTAATTTGGAAATTATTAAGTTCATGTTTAAAGTGTTATAATACTTATTTACCCCTTCTCTTAGTATTACTTAATCTTAACACACCGTTGTTGCCTTTCTGGGTGAGGACCACCTTGAAGAGTGCATGAATTTTCCCATTTTACTTTTAATGGTGATGGTTTTTCGGGTTGATGCCCATGGTTGGGTGTGCTCTATTTTGGCATGTCCTAACTTGGTTCGAGAGCTTGTTGCAAAATTTATAGGGATGATACCTTGGGCTTGAGTGGTGTTCTAGCTACTTCATTCATGCTCTGCTTTGTCCTTGTCCTTGTTACTAGTAGAAAATATGTATTTGTTCCTATGGAGAAGGGTTTGGAAGAAAGCGCTATTGTGGCATGCCTTTGTGTGTTGATGTTATGAAACTTTTTCAGGAATGGTTCTTATCAGGTTACGTTGTTTCATCTTTCAGCCTTGTAGATTTGGTTTGTTGGAGGTAATCATGATTTTGTTTTCTCAATCCTTAAGTTCTCTATGAGGCTTGTGTTTTAGGGTATGACTCTCTCTCTCTCTCTCTCTCTCTCTCTCTCTCTCTCTCTCTCTCTCTCTCTCTCTCTCTCTCTCTCTCTCATCTTTCCCTAGTTCATCTTTTTATGTGGGCCTATTTTACCTCTTCTCTGGTCTCTATTCTCTTGTCTCCTTTAGAGGTGGATATTTAACCTATGGAGTTGGAGGTTGATAATTTGGAAAATAATCAAGGATGCTTCTTTTCACTAGTTGGTTTGCTCCTCTGGTTATCTCATTGAGGTGGATGCTTCTCCTTTTAAGTTTGAGAATCATGAGGTGGGAATGTGGTGTATTTCTTAGTTAGGAAGGTTTTGGGAGCCTTATTAAAACTCATGTTTCAAGTTAAGGGTTCTTGGGAAAACATGTATTTCTTGTTAAAGGTTAAGGGAGCCTTTAAAAATCTTATGTAATGATGGAAGGGGTATTCACCCATTGTTGTTGCAGCTTAAACTTTGATGCATTAATTCATTAAGCTACTAATGGATTACTGTTGATGGCAATATTGTTTAGTTTTTTTCTATTTTGTTGCAGCTTTTTGTATGTGGGTTCCAGATCCCTCCAAATCTGTCTATACAGGTTTTCGGGGTCTCTTCAAAACCTGATTGATCCTTAATTAAAATATATATTTAATTAATTGAGCTCAAAACCAAATTTCATAAGAACATTAATTATCTCTAAACACATTCCTAATATTTACAAGATAAATTAAATGAAAATAAAAATTACACAATCCTTATTATATAAGATTATTAAATTAAGATTCCTACAAACATAAATGTATAAGATAGATTAAATTTGGAAGTCTTTTTAAGATAGCTAATAGTCTTTTAAGTTGAAAGTTTGGAATAATGAAAAGAATTCATAAATATATTGAAGCTTTTTCTTTGTTAATAGAAGATTGAAAATACACCAATACTTTCTATCAACTATTAAGGAAAGTGTAGAGGACTATGAACTTTGAAAGTGTAGAGGACTATGAACTTTAAAAGAATGAATATCTTAATCAAAGTCCATATGAAATCTTAAATTCATATTGAAGCGTTATCATCGCCATACATATATGGCTGCAACTAAATTGGGTTAAGGTCTCTTTAGGAAAGCCAACAATAATCTCTTAAGATGGAATATGGAAAAAATAAAACAATTCATAAGCTCATACTAAAGTTTGCCTTAAGAAAAAAGGTGGACGATTGAAATTGCACCTTACTCTTAACCTTTAAAGAATTGTAAGTATCATAATCAGAATTCACATGAACGTAAAGTATGCACAAGTATATCTATTGCAGCTGCAAGAAAATTTGTACAATTCTCGATATTTGAAGAAAATCCAAGAACAGTTATATACGTAAACATTATTTGAATAGTCTTTCTCACCGCCATGCCTTCCTCTTGACATGCTCCATCTTCGCTTTGGCAGCGTTTTTACCAACAAAACCAGTCATATTTCGAGCCTCTGACGATTTGGATGCAGAAGTAAGAGAAACAGAAGAAGCAGAACCAGATCGTTGCAACGACATGCGAGATCTCTTAGCGTAACGTGGCTCTCCAATCTTGCGTGAAGTAACTTCAAAGGGCTCACTGAACTGAGCGGCATCCGAAGTAATAGATGGGGACAAAACTGCCGGTTCACAAAAACCGCTCAGCGTAAACCTCCGGCATGCATTACTTGGATTATACAGCGGGGAGGCACGGTATCGACGGGGCCGGGAGGCCACATCTGAAGTGCAAGTAGACCCAGAATTCGAACCAGAATTCTCAGACAAGATACTACGTTTTTGCAAAAGGAGCGGCGGGTGTTGTAAATTCTTCATAGCGTATTCATGGAAAACTGAGGTGATGTTTCTGTGAGAGGGGCGTGAGGCGTCTCGGCGGGCCAGGCCCGTAATGGCCACCAAATCGGAGGTCTGTGCGGGAAGGGCAGAGGATTTGGGCACCATGTTTCGGTGTAGAATGAAGAATGGAATTATGTGGGGGAATAGTTTTGCTCTTAATGGGCTCGGTTGGATTATCATTATGACGTCTGGATTGCCTTGTTCGTCTATGCGATTTTTCATCTGGATGAACTGGTCGTAAACTTGTTTGGACTCTGAGTTCATGTAGAGTTTTTCGGCTAAGTGTTGTGCGTCGCACCAGCCTAGCCATGTGAATGTGTCCAGGATTTTTATGAAAGGTCTGGGAAGAGGTTTTGATGTGTATGTTGGCGCCTCGGGTCGGATGCGGTTTACATGGTTCCAGAAGGTGTTTATTTGTTCTTCGGTTACGTGCCTCAGGCTCCAGAAGCCGAGCCTGTTTGTGAACTCGGCCATTCTAGTCTGGGTTTTGGGGAGAGTTAGAAATGGTGGGAATGGGATTGAGTGTATGTGATGCTGATGTTTCTCGGTATTACAATATCTGGAGGCCTATGTTTGAACAGAGGGGAGTGTAGTATTCAACTGACGCGGCTATACGTAGAGCATTTCACCTTAATTATGGATGAATATCTAAACTTACTAATTATAACTATAGATGAAGGGGATTGTAATGGTTTTATGTGCGTCTTTATTAAATATTTAAACACATATTCTCTAACATCTCTCTCTCTCTATATATATATATGATATCTTAAAGTTTATTTTATGATGATTATGTTTAAAAATATGTAAGTTTAAATCTTTGAATTCAAAATGGGTGTACATAAAGTTTAAATTGTTCTTAGTGATAAAAATAAGAATAGATATAATATTAGTACATAATATAATTTTAAAAATATGATAAAGTAACCATTCATTCATACATACATACATATATCTACATAAAATATTTAATTTTCATAGTTTATTTTATATTTTTTTTAATAATGATATCTAACTAATTCTAGTAAAAACATTTAAATTTAAAATAGATGCACACAAAAACTATTTTTTAATTCATGATAAAAATAAGGATAAATATGATAGTTATATAAAATATAATATAATATTAACATAAATATTATAAAATAAATAATGGGGTTGTGCTCTAGTTTACAGACCATAAGGTTCTCAAGATAGAGACCGACATTAGGATCTCCAAAGTAACATCTAGTGTTGAAATTCCAAGTGGTGGCTCTTGCACTTCTATTGTGGTCTCTATGTTTGTATGAGTTGCCTAATTGGCTTCTAAGCTAAATAAGTGGCTTGTTAGTTGAATATGTTGATTAGGGAGGATGACCCTCTTGTGACATTCCAGGACTTTGACCACACTAAAAATATTGAATAATAGATAAATAATATAAATTATAATATAATATAATATATATTAATATATAGTAATATAACATCATAAAATAAGGTTCATCCCAGAGTGTTATGGCTAAGTTGTGGTTTTGATGGTGCAATCAAGGTTAAAATAAAGTTTTATCATTTTGGGTTCATGTCAGTTGTTTAGGTCCCCAACTATGGCTTCAAGTTTATCAATTAAAAAATATAATATCGTAAAATATCATATTAAGGTTACAATAACAATTATAGCTATCGTCAGGGTTGGAATGATACTTGGATTCTGTCAGGGCCCCTAAAAGATATGGTTTGTTTTAATTCTTGGAAGGAGGAATGCATCTTACGCTTCAGGGACAGAGTGAGTAATTACAGATTGGGTAACTCTTGGGTAAATCTGTCCTCTATTTCCCAGTAGCTATCTCCGTTGCTTACTGCTCTCAATGCTATCTCCCTCTCTCAGAATCAGGATACTTTGATATGGGAAGTGTCTCCTAATGGTTCTTTCATTGTTTCTTTGACCTACTTTGTTCAGATGCATCTGGAGGTTTCCCCTCCTCATTCGTAAGCTTGGCTTCCAAGCCTTATCCCTAAAATCAATGTTTTTTACTAGCTTCTTCTTCAAAACCGCATCCTCACTGTCGATAACCTCATCAAGCGTGGTACTCCCATCCCTAACAAGTGTGTCATGTGTCAGGTCAAACTTGAGTTTGTGGACCACAATTTTATCCACTGTTCTTATGTGCGGGCAGTATGGCATTTATTACTGTCTCTTTTTGGGTTGTCGTGGTGCTTCTCTTCCTCTATTGAGGACATCTTCGCCCAATGGACCCTTCCCTTCAAAAATACTATATTTCACAAATTATGGTCTTGAGTGCTTCCTCACCTCTATTGGGGCATTTGGAAGGAACACAATTACTGCATCTTTAGGGATTGTAGTGTCATTCCAAAAATCCTTTTTGAAAATATTCACCATGCTCTCTTGGAAAACATTTTTATTTGTGGGAATCCTAACCCTTTTGCATGTGTTGACGATGCTGCTAATCCCTCTAAGACCATTGATTAAAGATAGCACTGTACCTAGCATCATCCCCCAGATGGTTGGGCAAAATTCAACTTCGATGGCGCGGCCAAGGGCAATCCTGGGAAGGCAGGAAGTGGTGGCGTAATTCATAATTGCTACAGCCAAGGCATTTCTGCTATTAGTCTACCATTGGGCACACAAACAAACCACTATGCGGAAGTGAATGTTGCCCTCTATGTGACTAAATTGGCTCATGACCTGGGAATCAAAAATCTTTCGTTAGAAAGGGATTCTCGAAACATAATCAACTATCTCAATTTGAAACATCCGCCATCGTGGACCATTGCTAATATGATTGAGGAAACCCACTCACTTTTGAACACCTTTGATAAGGTTCATTTATCCCATGTGTTTAGAGAAGGCAACCAAGTAGCTAACCGGTTTGCCAATTGGGCAGTGAGAAGTGAAAAGAAGACACGCTAGATTTACGTAGGTGACCTCCCACATGAAGCATTGGATTTAGTTTCTTATGACCGAATCCATGGGAAGGAGGGTTTCATAAATATTAATTATGATTGTTAGCACATTGAAAGGAAACAGATTTTCCATTATTGGAAAGTACAAGACAGGCTGGAAAGGTAATCATCTCAAATCACACCCACACACTTACGGGGTACTTAGACACTTCAACAAAACTTACTTCTCAAGCCAAAGAAACAAAACTATCTGGAACATATCAAAGAATTTAGGTTTGTGCTTGTGTTGCTTCCTATCAGACTATATTTCTTGCGATGGGTGGGGAAAGGCATAGGAGGGAACCTGCTAAAGATTTGGGAAAATGGAGGTGCCACACCAAAATCTAGAAGTACCTTCAAAGTGGCAGCATTTCCACCTTCGTTGAGAGGCTTCACGGTGGGAAGCCAATAGTGACGAATATGTTCATCAAAAACTTGAATGAGGGTAGTATTGAGATAAATGGAAAAAAATTTAGGGTGACTGAGGAGGTTATCTCGGTGGTTACGGGGATTCCTATTGCTGGAAAGAAATTCTACAGAGATAGGAAAATTTTAGACTCGGCCATAAGCGACTTTGTCAGAAATGACGAGGAAAAAAAAGAGCTTACCAAGGTCGGCACCCACTACCTTCCAAAAGGGCTGAAGAGATTATGGTGGTTTGTGTTAAGAGCCATCATCTACTACATAATGATGGATACCAGGTTTGACTGAATCCGCACCTATCACTTTTTCCTATTGAACCATTTTTGCCATGATATGAAGGTTTCAATTCCCTTTTATTTGTATGCTTCAATAAATGATAACATTAACGGGTATAGAGAGAAGGCCATAGCTAACCCTGCCTTGCATGAAGGCCTTTTGCTTTTTATCTATAAATATTTTAAGGCCCAAACCCTTGGGAAGGAGATTGGTTTATGGAAGGTCGTGGGATTAACGCCATAATCTGGTACCCAAATTTTATTCCCTTTGTTTGTCATATCCATTTCTTCCCTTTTTGGATTTCATTCCCTACCCTCCCATTGGAGTATAAAGATCTAGATATCCTGGAAAGTATAGGTAATCAGTTGGGAATCTTTTTTCATCATGATTCAGTGTATTTGGATAATGGAGAATTTCCCCTAGGATCTGCATTTTATTATATATTATTAAGAAGTTGGTTTAAAAAATAGGCCTAATTACGCCTAATCTACACAGTAAAAGTCCAAATTTGAGTTATTTATTTCAATGCAACTATATCATTATTTTACATATGTATTTTGATTCTTGAACATCTATCTTATTTCTATATCGATGAATCTCTATCATTTGTAGTTGCTTGAGCATTAAAAGTTTTGTTATTGAATAGTTTTCAAGTTTGAGTCATACCTATTGAGTACCCATATCATGGTCAAATTGTGTCTACATGCCAAGGCTAACCTATGTTTGTATGCCTCATTCCATGAGGTTAATAAGTATATTATGCATTTGAAACTAACAATAGAATATAAATGATGTTTTGTCTCCCATCTTGGACATAAGAATCTCAATATTCATAACCTTATAATGTCTCTCATGCCTATGAATAAATTAAGAAATTAATTACCCTTGTTGTAGACAATTTACTTAAAGAATCCCAATCAAAATGGGATATTTATTCTCTAAAGGAGAGACCTTTTGATGTCTTCGGTTAAGGTTCTTCTATTGATGATTGTCATCTTATTCATTGTGGTTTCATGTAGTTTACTATCTATCCTAACCCTTGAAATGTAGATTTAGTAGTTGACATCAAGAATCTTTGAAGCTGGTTCGAAAAAGAGGCCTAATTAGGCCTAGGCTACACGGTAACAACCCAGATTTGAATTATTTATCTAGAGACAACTATATCATTGTTTTACATATGTATTTTGATTCTTCAACATCTATCTTATTTCTAGATCAAAGAATCTCTATCATTCCTAGTTACTTGAGCATTAAAAGTTTTGTTATTAAACAGTATCAAGTTTGAGTCTCACCTATTGAGTACCCATGTCATGGTTAAATTGTGTCTACATGCCAAGGATAAACTATGCTTGTATGCCTCATTCCATGAGGTTAATAAGTATATTATGCATTTGAAACTAACAATAGAATATAAAATATATTTTGTCTCCCATCTTGGACATAAGAGTCTCAATATTCATAACCTTATAATGTCTCTCATGCCTATGAATAAAGTAAGAAATTAATTACCCTTGTGGCAGATAATTTACTTAAAGAATCCCAATTAAAATGGGATATTTGTTCTCTAAAGGAGAGAACTTTTGATGTCGTGGGTTAAGGTTCTTCTATTGATGATTTCCATCTTATTCATTGTGGTTTCATTTTGTTTACTATCTATCCTAACTCTTGGAATGTAGATTTAGTAGTCGGGGTCAAGAATCTTTGAAGTTGGATTGAAAACGAGGCATAATTAGGCCTAGGGTACACAGTAACAGTCTTAATTTGAATGATTTATTTCAAGACAACTATATAATTGTTTTACATATGTATTTTGATTCTTCAACATCTATCTTATTTCTAGATCAAAGAATCTCTATCATTCCTAGTTGCTTCAACATTAAAAGTTTTGTTCTTAAATAGTTTTCAAGTTTGAGTCTCACCTATTGAGTACCCATGTCATGGTCAAATTGTGTCTACATGCCAAGGCTAAACTATGTATGTATGCCTCATTCCACGAGGTTAATAAGTATATTATGCATTTGAAACTAACAATAGAATATAAATGATGCTTTGTCTCCCATCTTGGACATAAGAATCTCAATATTTAGAACCTTATAATGTCTCTCATGCCTATGAATAAAGAAAGAAATAAATTACCCTTGTGGCGAATAATTTACTCATATAATCCCAATCAAAGTGGGATATTTGTTCTCTAAGGGAGAGAACTTTTGATGTCTTGGGTTAAGTTTCTTCTATTGATGATTGTCATATTATTCATTCTGACCTTGCAAAGCTAAAACACTAGGTAGTGTTAGAAATTGAGCCAACTATTCAAAATTGACGACTTTCCTAAAACTAATAAATGACAATACCAACAAGAAACTCCTAACGAATAAGCACATAAATCATTATTTCTAATAGATCACATTTCCATTACATATAAATAAATTGAAATTCACGAGTTGTGAGAAGATAGATTGATCTATTTTCTAGTAGTCCATATGAAATGTCACAATGCCTCTTTTCTTTTCAATATGAATGAATTCGAAAGAAAAAAAAAACAGCGCATTCTAAAAAGTCTAAAAATTCAAAAAAAAAAAAATTTCACATACCATTAATTGTGAATTATAAAACATATACGAATATTGGAAAGAGAGTAACATTCAATCACCCTACAACACCATTCAAGCAACTATAATGAAGTTGGTCATGAGTAACCAATATAACATTTTGAAAGTCAAACACATGAGACATTGAAGGAAACTGAGCAATATAAAGTTTCCAATTATTTATTCAATCATCAGAAACATAATAACAATGCAAGTCTTTCAATGGTCACAGTTCTCTGGCACAATACCAAGTCGAGATCCGGGAACATCATAAACAATCCTTAACTTCTGTTGCTGATAATTCCCAATCACGGATATTGCATCAGGCCCACCTGCTGCAGAAGTGAAAGCCAAACAAGCAGACCCATTGTCATCCATCGTAATCAAAACACTCTCCTCGGGAAGAACCAAGTCCAAACTCTCTTCAAAATTCAAAGTAATTTGCGGAACCCCAACACTTACACCAGATGGAATTTGATAGCAAGTATCAAGAAACATGATGGGACCAATCATGGTTAACTTAACCTGACGACGAAAAGAATCACGGATTTGACTATAAAGAGGATCCACCAATCGACTAATAACAGTTCCCGAATCTATAACCGTCCCCCCTCCTATTGAACTCGGCCATGAACTTTCCCTAGGCATGTAAAATCGCTCCCCACCGACTGAAATCCCAACTAAGCCCACATAATAAAAGGAGGGAAATCCAGTAGGGTTTTGTAGCAGGGGGGTGAAACGCATGCCTTGTGTGGAACTCGGACTTCCTTTTCCCAGACTAAGACTCCCTGAAAAAGCCATTGAATCCAAGCTAGGAAGACAGTATGAAAACACATTCCCAAACTTACCCGTAGTCTGAGAAAGAAACGAAAGAGCTCCCCTTCCTAAACCAACCAAACCGGGTGCTTTTTCCAAAAGTCCTCTCCGAACATTACTGCACCCAAAAATGAATCTGGAAAGCTGAACATTCTTTGAAGCTTCGCCATTTTCTTCCGTTGTGAGCTCATCGGAGGACAAGAGAGCGTTCACCTCCGATCCATCCGCATACCCTTCACTGAACGCACACTTATTATTTCTCATGCAGATTCCATTCACTTGTCCGCACTGAACAGAAGAGCATGACATGAGCTTGAATGTAGATGACTTTTCGGCCTGGAAAACCTTGCCGGTTTCGCAATTCTGGCATGAATTGCATGGGATCCATGCAACGTCGCTTCCCGTGTCCACCATGGCGTATATGCTCTGTGCCGGAGTGCCAAAACCCAGTTTAATGATGTAGTTTCCGTTGGATATCGCCGCTCCTGAAGCCAATGGCACCTCGCTAGGGTTTTCATTGGATTCTGTCTGGCTAGGGTTTCCATTGGATTCTGTCTGGCTAGGGTTTTGCTTTCTCTGGAATAACGCTTGTTGCCGCTGGATGTCGCTCTTCAGCCACTCTGTTATGCGGTGAGATCTTGTGGAATTGAAAGGACGGAATGGAGAAGCATCGCTATGAATGTTGATCAGAGGAAAACTTGTGGCTTCGCTATTTGAGCCCATTTGCTCTGCTGAGGAATAGGAGCAGAAAAAAAAGGATAGTAATGCCAATGATTGAATGGCAAGCAGTGCCATGGCGAAAACCCTAAACTTCCTTCTTCTGTGCTATTAGAGAAGATAAGCTACCTTTTTATACTATGAGAAAGAAACGGTGGAAGGTTATTGTCCCAGAGTGTATGTATATATAGTGACTGTACGTTGTCATCCAACAAATGCAATACAGTCATCTCGTCGCACGGAGCGTGGATGGTGGACGCGTGATTTGTAGTGATCTTAGATGATTGGATACTTTTCTCGTTTCTAATAGGCTATTCAATGCGCGTAAAGAAATAAATGACCTATAAGAAAAGCTTTGCTGCTTAGAAGAGGCGTTTGCCAGTTGTATATGGAAAACCCGCCTATAGAGAAACTTTAAAATGCGACACAAAATGATAAACTCTAAAAACAATAGACGACGTGTTTCTGAGTTGTAAATCGGAAAACCTGTGTATAGAAATTGAAAAAATACAGATGTCAAAACAGTAGAAAGGGGGGTTTCTGGTTGTATAAGGAGAAAACGATGTATTAAAGTTTTCAACACAATAGACGAGGGTTCTCATTGTGTATTGACAAAAAAAAACTACATAGAAATTCACAATGATATACAACTGTAAAAACGATAAATCAGTTTTTACATCTAATTATTGTTATTAATGGCACAATTCTAAATGTATGTAGGTAGGTAGGTAGGTATGCATGCATATGTATATATTTACATATGTGTATGTGTGTATTGACACCTTTGTTTAGGAACTATAAAATCTTATAATTAATATTTTAAATATAAAGTGTTTATTAATTTAAATTAATAAGATTAATAATAATCATGATAATTAATTATATAATAATCAAAGAAGAAGATCTTCATAATAATTTAATCTAATCTTAATATGAAAAATAAAAATGAATATTTAAAAAAATAAATAAGAGTTATGATAAATACTTTATAAAATTTATATTATATATATCATTTTGTGTCAATTATCTTTTCAACCCATTATTCTCACAAGGCTTTTGATTAAGTAAAATAGGTTTTACAAGGATCCTGAAACCCGAAATAGAGGTTTACGATATCATAGTTTAAGCATCAAAATAGAGCGAGTTCAAAAGGTAGGACAGGCCAAGAAAGACCAGAACAAAAAGAAAGGTTAAACTTCTAAAAAGCATAAATAAATAGACACAACAAGTAAACCCAGGGAACCTCGAGATAAGTCCAACAAGATTTTGGCCGCCTCGGCCTCCTTCAACTCCACGCTGGCAGCCGAATCTTTGATTTCCTGGATCACCATCTCCGGGTCCTTGTCTTTAGTGTTCTTTGTCTTGGCTTGGGTACGCTTGCCAAGCCCCTGATCAATGTTCTGCACAGCCTCTGTTTCCTTGCTAGTTGTGTCCTTCCCAACCAGTTTCTCCTCCAACTTATCAATCTGGGCATTGGTTTGCTCTTTGGTCTTTTTAAGAGTGTTATAGCTTTGATTTTCTATTTTCTTAAGGGTTGTTTCAACCCTAGTCATGCTTTCCTCCAGTTTTTGGACGTGGGTGCACAGGTTACTTACATCCTCCATTTAATTATTCTTGTTCCCCGTGTTAGTGCCATTTACCCTATTTTTGAGGTCTTCCACCTCATGATAAAGCCACTTGATCGTCCTATAGTTGTCAAGCATGTTGTTTCTGGAATTATTTAGCAGGTCAATATCAAATTCCCTAGTGTTGTTGTTGAGCACAACTAGAGAGGGGTCAATAAGCTCATATAACTTAATATGGCCGCCATATTCTATCAGAACCTTGGGGTTTATGATCTCTCTAGTTATCCCCATTTTAGCCATCTTTGTTTTGAAGTCTCTCCACCCTATGATCTTACCCTTTTCCGCCATGTAACAGCTAAACTCCTTTTCCTGTTCCATCCCAGCGTCGGTTTGATTCTGCATAGGAGGGTTGTTGTCCCGAACAGGGGACGTGCTTTGAAACTTGTCCTCCATGTTTGACCTATCAACACTCTCTTCCCTATCCTTATCCTTCATTTTTGGGGGGTTTCCCAGAATTATGGAACTTTCTCTTTTTGCTTTTTCTGCCAATTGGATACTTCTCACTATCAAAATCCATGTCTTCCTCGTTATATTCCTCTTTAGAGGAAATAATCGTAGTGCTCTATTTTTTTGGGGTTATCATGATCTCCTTTTTAACTTTCACCTGAGTGCCCTTTTTCTTCTTTGAAGAGGAGCCCTGGATGGTCTTTTTATTCTCATAATCTTCATCATCCTCAGAATGCAAGCCCGTGCTATCCTTTGTGTCTGAGGGGACATAGTCTAAGCCTGAAACCTCCATTTCCTATTTCTAGTTCACCTCTTTACCCATAATCTGGGCTTTAAAGTAATCATAGATGAGCAATAAGAGCCCTTCATGCAGTGCGGGGTTAGCTATGGATTTTTCTCTATAGCCATTGATATTATCATTTATGGAAGCATAAAGGTAAAAGGGGATAGAAATCAACATGCCGTGGCAAAAATGATTCAAAAGCATGAAGTGGTGGGTGCAGATTCTATCAAACCTAGAGTCCAGGGTTATGTAGTAGGCACGGAGCACAAATTGCCACAGAAATTTCAGCCCATCAGGCAAGTAATGGGTGTCGACTTTGGTGAGCTCACCCTTTTCCTCCTCGTCTCTCACAAAGTCATTGATGGCACCATCCAAAATCTTTCGGTCTCTGTCAAATTTTTTCCCAACTATGGGAATCCATGTCACCGCCGAGATGACTTCTTCTGTCACAGTGAACTTTCTACCCTCGATTTCAATGCTGCCTTCGTCCCAGTTTTTGACAAAAAGTTTAGTAACAAACGGCTTCCCACCGTGGAACCTTTCTATAAAGGTGGAAATGCCCCCATTTTGAGGTACTTCCAAACCTTTGTCCGCCTTTTCCATTTTTTACCATCCTTCGCGGACTCCCTCCTGTGCCTTTCTCCACCCATAGTTGAAAGATTGAGAATCATTAATAGGGGCAAGCTTCTGCAAAAATCTAATTTCTCAGAGTAGTTCCAGAAATGCTTACTATTGTGCCTTATGTTGTAAGTTATCTTTTTACTTCTGGACACCTAGAAAGTGTGTGGGGTTTGATAGTAGTTATTGCCCTTACAGCATGTCATGTACTTTCCTTTATGGCGACACCATTTCCTAGCTTAGCTTTGGTGTTCATGATTACATTTAATTTCTCCCTCCTTCCCAAGGATTTGGTTATAATCGACCAAATCCAAGGCTTCACGTGGCATATCTCTGCTGCAATGCCAGTGTATCTGCTTGTCACTTCGCACTGCCCTGTTAGCAAAGCAATCGGCAACTTGGTTGCCTTCTCTGAACACATGGGCTATGTACACCCTATCAAAGGAATTTAAAAGTCCATGTGTCTCCTCTATCATGTTTGTTATCATCCACGAAGGTGGGTGGATATTGTTGAGGAAGTTGATGATGTTTTTTGAGTCGCCTTCTAACCAGAGTTATTTGATTCCCAGATCGTGGGCTAACTTAGTAACTTTGAGGGCGGCATTAGCTTCCACATAGTCGTTAGTTTGAATGCCCAACGGGAAGCTGATGGCAGCAATGCCATAACCAAAGTGATTCCGAATAATCCCACCACTTCCCACCCTTCCTGGGTTGCCTTTGGCAGCACCATCGAAGTTGGCTTTTGACTAGCCTTCTGGGGGACTACACCAGGTGCAACTTTGTCTCATACCCATAGAGTTCTTGGGGTCAGCAACATCCCTGTTAATGATTATTCTCACAAGGTTAATGAAAGAATAGTGTTTAGTTTTTTTATGATTAAAATTTATATATTATTGTATTTTGAGTATTGGCTTAAAAATTTAGCAAAAAAATATCAAAACGAATAAATTAAAATAGTCTTTTAAAATTTCAAAAATTAAATTCTTATATTCTTATTTTGTAAGTATTGTCTCAAAAAATTTGAAACAAAATGTCAAAAGATAAAAGGATGAAATAATTTTAATAATTGTATTAAAATAATTTTATAATTTTATTATCTATTTTGTCTTGAAGTTTATTTTATAAATAAAAATTAAACTAAACATTTAAAAAATAATAATAAAGTACCTAATAAAAATATATGGTAAAACTATAAAAAGAAGGGAATTACTAGGAAAACTAAGGACGTGAGGTTCACTACAAGAAATATTTTAAAAAGCTTTCAGTTTGTGGAGTTCAAGGTGTAGTGTGGTATACTTTTTATTAAAGGATTTGTAGCATTAAAGCAAACAATATCATATGTAGTTAGTTGGTTTTATGCTAGATAGGTCCTCTTTAGAGAAATTAGGTAGATAAAACCTTCCAATATATAGCGCTAACACATACTCTCTTAAGAGAGTATAAAAGTGACAATTTTTTTTGAGAAATCATGCAAACATGATGCTACATAATAATATCTTGTTTATTTTTATAATTGATTAGAAAGGTCTTTG
This sequence comes from Thuja plicata, assembly GCA_018584345.1. Lineage (NCBI taxonomy): Eukaryota > Viridiplantae > Streptophyta > Pinopsida > Cupressales > Cupressaceae > Thuja > Thuja plicata. The sequence continues at coordinate 185,370 of MU226675.1, forward strand.
CGAAACCATCTTTATTTTCATTCAATTCAAAGAATTTTTGCCATGCTCCCATTGTATTGAAATTCAAAAAGTGTTTTTTTGTGCCTTTAATAGACACCTCACCCCTTTTTGTTTCCTTTTTATATTAGGCTTTTCTTCATTGGGTTATTTTTCTCTCTATTGATGACATTAATTTTCCATTAGTACACAAACAACACTTTTGATAAGCATACACTGAAAGACAGGACTGAGCAAACCGAAGCTCAGATACTAAGAGATCACTGAAGATGACTAAGTGCAAAGAGAACCGACGACACAACTGAGTACGTAAACCAAAATTGAAAAGATAGAAAGATAAAGTGGAACCCGACAGAGGAACCTAATATGCAAGATACAGTGTAGACCGACAAGATAGTTAAAATGCAACTGACAGAACAAAATTGAAGGAGAGTCAAGCATGACCGACAGACAGAACCAAAAGTCAGTTGCAGCCCACAAAAAGTGGATTTGACTTCCACTTCAGATAAATTAAGTGTATTCTATTTATAGGATATTTATTTGTTTTAAATACATTTCTTTAGTGACAAGATACATGAATGTAAGTGCTTTAATCAGTATAACTTATTTAAAACACATAGACTAGGAGATCAAGGTACAAGTTGTAAACCTTATCTTAGAGTTAACATAGTTTTTATCTAAACTCAATGAAGTCAATCCATCTATAAATAGATGATGTAATCATTCATTATTAACGATGTGAAGAGAGAGGAAAATATGAATGAATCAAACGAACACATCTATGGATTAGATTGAGAGTTTCAAGAACAAGAGCAACAAAAAATGAATTTGGTTGTCAGAACCAAGAACAGAGCATACCGAGAATCAAAGGTATTATTCAATCACAATTAGGTGATCATATTTTTTATGTTAACTAAATTGGATCTGTATCAGCAATAGGAGATTGCATTTACCAGGTCAATTTGTAATTTTCTATCATTCTAACAACTGGAGCAAAGTGTAAAAATCATTTCAAAGAAGGTGGATTTAACCATCCAACAACAAATCTCTTAACCGAGTGCACACTCAACAGTGTTGCTAAAGCTCCTAACAGAGTAGACTTTAACAGGTCTCCATCGATACTCTTAATAGGGTAGATCATCATAAGTGATCAAAATTGTAAGCCTTAACCGGCCCCTTCCAATCTGCAAATAGTGAAGATTTTGTGGGTGTCATCCCCACTGCAGTTTTTCCTTCCTTATAGGAGTTTTCTGTGATATCATATCTTGTGTTATGTGTTAATTACTTTCATGAATGTTTCTATTAATGTTCAGATGTATGTTAATGTTATGAATTGACATAACAGACATCAAGATAGTATACATCAGATTGAATGGATATACAATTGATTACAAAGGTTAATTGATAAAAGGGATACAAAGGTTGTAGAGGTACTGATTCACCCCTCCCCTCTCAGTACATACTTCCCATTAATCCCAACAATTGGTATCAGAGTTAAGTCTCTTCTTGGAAAGCTTAAAGGCTTAAGAGAAAAGATCACACAATGGAGAAGTACAGACTTGATAAAAATATTGAAAATAAGAAGCTTGAAATTCAAATGTTCTATGAACAATATAAAGAAGCTAGAATCAATATGAGACAGTTGCTAGATGAAAGAAATAATATGGCATCTCGTTGTAATGAGACAGATTATCATGAGGAAGAGATACCATATTTCTTTGAGTCATCAAGATCAACTACAAGAAAAGCATCATATACATCAGAAGAAAGCATCACAAGCCTAAGTGAAATCAATCTACATCTGGATGGACAAGTTAAATCTCTACAAATCGGTCAAGGGAAACAGATGGTAAGGATGATTGATAGAAGAAAGATCACAGAAAAGCTACAAGAAAAAGAGTATGAAATTCAAAGACTTACTGAGCATCACCATGAAGTTACAAATCAGATTATTCTCATGAGTCAAGAGGCAAACATAATGAATGTTGAACTCATTGAAAGAATAGAAGCTATCGGTGAGCTAAGGGATGAGAATGAAAAATTGAAACATGAAATAAGAATTCAACAACAACATAATGAGATTATGAAGAAAGCTGAGGAAAGCAATAAAAGAATGGATGTTTTTCTCGAAGGACAATGAAGAGTAAACACCATTAACAGTCTAGGCTTTACCAAGAATAGAGAATCTTCAAATCAAACTGATCCAAATAATGTCTATGTAAATCTAAGACCTAGAAAGCTTACATGCAATCACCATGGAAAGAAAGGCCATACATCAAATGTATGCAGAGACAAAGTGAAAGGTATTCCTAAATCTACATCTTCATTCATAGGATTTTGTTATAAATGTAAAATGATAGGACATAAAGCATATGAATGTAAGTCTGAGATGAAACAGCCAAAGAAGGAAACCTACATGGACAAGTACTATCCTACATGGAAAATGAATGGGTACACAACTCTTGAATGCCAGAAAAAGAAAAAGGAAAGCATGGAAGCCAAAAGGTCAGGAAACTCCCTATCAACTGAAGAGAGTCGGTAATTAGTATGTGTGGGACTAAAATACTTGGAAAAATTATACAGCATGTGGAAGATATGGTCACATTGCTGCAAACTATATGAGACAGTGGACTAGAAAATCTAGTGGCTGGACTAACCTGGAAATGGCATGCTTACACTGTCACAAAGTTGGTCTTCTCAAAAAGGACTACATAGACCAAATGATACAGAAAAGCACATATCCCAATGGGAACACCATTGAAGACATTCGGAGGGAAAGAGACAAAATGTGGAGAAAATCTTCAAACAAAGATGAAGCTGGTCTGAACAATGCAAATGGTGGCAACCCATCCAATGGATCCGGTGACATCACCACCCCCACCTAAGCAGAATAAGTAAGTATGGAACTACATTACTCAAGTCATTACTTTACATTAGTTCCATAATATGTATTGATTAAATACCAAATTAGCATAAGAAAGATGCATCCTGGTAGTACTTGTTACAATGTGATAACTATTCTTTCGAGCTTATATACCGAAACCCATCAGTATACACTCAAAGCTAAGACTACCTAAATTTATCGAGAAGCATCGGTTGAAAGAAAAGTTGCTAAGTATAAACTAAGCCTCATAGGTAAAAAAGAAAGTGAACAAGTTGTTAGTGATACCGAAATCTTTCGGTAAAAGGAAAGTGAAAAGCGACTGCTCCAAAATGTTTTAAGTGTCACCGAGGGAAAGTGAAGTCTTCACTGATGAACTTTGTCTTCATACACTGAGGAGTTGGTAAGCATTTATGACATGCATTTTAGGGAAACACCTATAAATAGGGCAACAGAATGAATCATTTGTCACAACACCCAAAGCAGAGCGACCAAAGGTGATTTTTGAACAAAAAGAAATAAAGTTACAGAGCGATCAAAACTTGACCAAACAACACTCCAAATAAGATAAAGAATCTTTGAAAACACAAAAAGTAAGTTCTATGAGACTGACAACTCTATTTTCATGCATTTCGCAGGAAGCCCTAAGTTTCTAAAAATTGCTTCGACTTCACGACCTGTGAAATCCAATAACACAAAGAAAGATAATTTCAAACTCATTAAGAATTCGGTGTGTGAGGAACCTAATTACAAAATCCATCCCGAGGTTTCCTCACAACCCGCCGACACTGGTGCATTTTCATGCATTCCAGCCAGGGTTTTACTCGTGGAAGATGTTTGATCTTTCATACACTGCAAGATTGCATAGATAGGAACATCATAAGTTGAAGAAGCTTATAAGATTTTGTGCAATGACGATGGAACATTAAAGGAAGAACACAAGCATACTGAAGTGAAAGGGCTCACCAATGCCCTAATGTTTCTGAATGTTTTCAAAAGTGAATGGATTCGGTTAGTGCTAAGTCGAATGCATAACAAAAAGCTATGGCTTAATGAATCGAAGGTAATAACCTGAGACATCATTCATGTGGTCAGCGGTTACCTGATAACCAAGAATGTAAAGGCACTCAAGCATCCACCAAGGGTCAAGACCGAGAAGATGATAGGAGCCAAATTAGAGGGAAAAGGACTAAAAGTTACAACAATATCCGATGATGAAAACAAGTTCAATGTATGTGTTCTAGGATACAAATTCTTCCAGGCAAGTAGATTGAACAACATAGCATCAGGTGCAATGGACACAGTGTTCAAAATTGTGAAGAAGGGAACACAATTGGACCTATCTGAAATACTCCTAAATCAATTGAAGGACAACTTAAAGACTATCAGGAATGCAAATTAAAACACATGTAAGTTTGGCTCACTAATAATGTATATCTTCTTTTATTTTCAAGAAACATTTCCGTCGATTGGAGATGTTAAATGGGACAGTACCAAATCGGTGACCATGCAAATCAGTGAGAACATAGCTACACTGGGAGATAACTTTGAAACAATCATGGATGAATACTTCAATGTATTCAAAGACCAAATGCAAAAGAGGGTAAGAATCCCCGAGCAACTCATTGAAAAGTATAAAGATGAGATATGCTTTATGGTTGATACTGAGAATACATACAATAAGATTGTTCTACCAAGGACAGCATGGTTACAACCATTCGAGTATGAGATCAACATTAATCTTGCAACCAAGGAAATTGATGCCTTGATCAATGAACCATTGGATAAGAAACAACTGAAATTTGCAACATATGAAGAGGCCAAGACAAGGATAAATTTCACCTAGTTGTTAATAAAATTGTCAGAAAGAAGGACAAAATGGTGAAGAATCTAAAGAAAATACTGTCAGCAACTAAGGAAGAAGCTGAATAGGATGAAGAAGTTGAAAAGGAGGAAGAAACTGAAGAACAATTATCTATCGGTAAAGATGAAGGAAAGGATGACTCCATGGAAACTAAGTTAGATTCACCACCTCCGCCACCAACTAAAAAACCAAGGATAATAGCTTCTTTTATGAGAAGAAGCCAAAGATCAAAGGATTCTACTCCTTCACCGAAGAGAGGAAAAACAAAGAAAGGAAGGTAATTCATAAGAACCCGAGAGGATATAGAAGACACCGAGAAGGATGAAGTTGTTGAAGCAGAAAGTGTCAAGGTAAAAGAAATTGACTCTATTGATGACATTTGTGTATATATTGAAAATTTTGGATCCATTATAGATTCAAACATTAGAAGATGGTGGAAACTAAACCCAAAAGATCAGAATAAAATTTAGGATGGCATGATAGCAAAAATGTACAACTTCAAATATGTACCAGTACAATTTGAAGGTAGTTATGTACCAAGGAAACTCTTGGATAGATTATACTCCTATTGGATGTTTGCATTAGAGAATGAGAAAGAGATAAGAGAGAGAGAGAGTACTTGTTTCTCTAATGCCACCTAAATCAAAGATGGTTGAAATTGATGAAATGATAGAGAAGTACAAAAAGGATTTCTCACCGAAGCAGAGAGCATACAAAATCCTTGAAGGAAAGCTTATAGAGCTTGAGAAAGACAACCACAAGAAATGGTGCAAGATAATGAATAGACCTACTGAGGAGGTAAGCCTCAGCAAAGACCTTCAACAACAAGATATTTACAAGGCTACTCAAGATGACACGTCCATTGAGTTAGATAAAGAAGAAGATGATACAACAGGCAACAAGACTGCAGATGTTGTAGATGAATCATGGCTAGATACAACAAATGACAACATTGTGGATACAAACATCATTGACATCACAAATTACCTAACAGAAGAAGTGAATAAAGAAGAAGATGTCACTGTTGCAAAGGGAACAACCAATTAGCAGGACACAACTGTTGATACTTCCCAAGTAAACATTCAAAGCAACATGCCAATATTGATATAGGCTATCAATATTTTACAAGAAAAGGACAAGTCACCAGAAAAGTACACTCCCAAGGATGCAGGAGAAGAAGCAAATAAAGACAAAAATGATGGTCAGCAAGACATCGGAGCCACTCAAGATCTAACCAAAACTGATAAGGTTATAGGAGGAATTAAAGAAAAAGATGCAAATTCACAAGACAAGAATGCAAAAACAAAGACTGATGAAGTAAAGGACACCAATGATGGAGACAAACCTAAAGATGGCACTCTTGAGGAAACTAACAAATGTGCTACCAACGATGTTAAGGTGAATGTGGAGATGTCTACTGACACCCGACAAGCTGAAACTGATGCCAAGTAGAAGAAAGAAGCACAACATGTCATTTCATCGAGAAAAATAGATAAGGCCAAGAAATTGGCAATGGTTTTACATTCTACTAAGTCACAGAAGAAGAAGAAGAAATCAAAGAAGAAGAAGTTAAAGGTCACCCTAGATGAACTCATAGAAATACCAAAGTGTGACCCCTCTACACCTGACTTTGAAGCATTACACGAATATGGAGGAATATGCCAAAGGAAGGCATTGCAAGAAAAGCTGAAGAAATAGCATAGAGACTCCATGGTACTAGAGACAACATGGGACATACTACATCAAATTGTGCCCAATGTTGATATTTATCAAAGAAAACAATACTTGATCAATTAGCTACCCTCACCGACGCAATCAAAACTCAGAATATTGATGCAAATAAGGAAATAGAGGAGAAAGCCGATACGAAATACCAATAGAAGCTCATAGAGAACATCAGCCAAGAAGTGGTGGTAAATAAGGTAAAGCTATAAAAATTCATCACTGAATTAGATCCAATAATATCTGAATCTATAGCCTTAATTAAAACATTGAGCATAATAGGCAAGTTCACTAAAGAGAATAGTGAAAACATTGCAAAGCTGGATACAAATCTAGCAAATAGTGCACAAAGCTTAACCACTGATGGAGACAATGCAGTTAAGCTGCATTATGAGAAGATAATTGAGATTAAAAGGTTAAGGCATGAACTATGGGAGGCAGAAACACACTTTAGGGAAGAAGTAACCAAGCTCCAAGCTCAAATTCTGCCAAATCTTACACTGCTCCAACAACATATCAGTTTTTCAAGGCAATTGATAGAAACTACCGAGATGTCTGTAGCAGACAACATTTATGACATGCACTCAAAGATCACACTCGAGCACATGGCTCTGGAGAACGTCAAAGAACAATGGGATAAAATGATGGAAGAAATGAAGTCTTCACATTCTCATATTTTTGATAAGCTCTAAATGTAAAGACCTTTACCCTTAATATCAAAAAAGGGGGAAAATGATGATATGTACATTCATTCATTCAAATGGACAAATGGTAAATATGACATGTATATGGTATATTTATATGGGAAAATGATAGTATGAGTACAAAGGAGAAAATTATGAAAATTATATGTATAAGGAAAGACATCATATGTACATATATACCGGCATATACATAGGGGGAGTCATTAAATAACTAAGGATTAAATATGTTGTATATACTTGACATTTTGTTAGTATTTTTCACATATCAGTTTTTGATACTAATGTCAAAGGGGGAGATTGATGACATTAATTTTCCATTATTATGCAAAAAACACTTTCGATAAGCATACACCGAAAGAAAGGACTGAGAAAACTAAAGATCATATACTAAGAGATCACTGAAGATTACTAAGTGCAAAGAGAACCAATGACACAACTGAGTGTGTAAACCGAAATTGAAAAGACAGAAAGATAAAGTGGAACCCGATAGAGAAACCTGATATGCAAGATACAATGCAGACCTGTAAGATAGTTAAAGTGCAACCAACAGAAAAAAACCGAAGGACATTCAAGCATGAATGAAAGACAAAAATGAAAGTCAGTTGCAGCCCGCAAAAAGTGGATCTGACTTCCACGTCAGATAAATCAAAGTACAAGTTGTAAACCCTATCTTAGAGTTAACATTGTTTTTATCTAAACTCGATGAAGTCATTCCAACTATAAATAGATGATGTAATCATTCATTATTAACGATGTGAAGAGAGAGGAGAACATCAATGGATCAAACGAACACATCTATGGATCAGATTAAGAGTTTCAAGAACAAGAACAACAAAGGCTGAATTTTGTTATCAGAATCAAGAATAGAGCATACCAAGAATCAAAGGTATTATTCAATCACAATTAGGTGATAATATTTTTCATGTAAACTAAATTGGATTTGTATCAGCAATAGGTTATTGCATTTACCAGGTCAATTTCTAATTTTCTATCATTCTAACAAGTGGAGCAAAGTGTAAAAACCTTTCAATGAAGGTGGATTTAACCATCCAACAACAAATCTCTTAACCGAGTGCACACTCAACAGTGTTGCTAAATCTCCTAATAGAGTAGAATTTAACAGGTCTCCATCAATACTCTTAACAGGGTAGATCATCAGAAGTGATCAAAATCGTAAGCCTTAACCGATCACTTCCAATCTGCAGATAGTGAAGATTTTGTGGGTGTCATCCCCACCGCAGTTTTTACTTACTTACAGGAGTTTTCTATGATATCATATCTTGTGTTATGTGTCAATTACTTTCATGAATATTTCTATGAATGTTCACATGTATGTTAATGTTATGAATTGATATAACTCACATCAAGATAGTATAAATCAGATTGAATGGATATACAATTGATTACAAAGGTTAACTGATAAAAGGGATACAATAGTTTTAGAGTTACTGATTCACCCCTCCCCTCTCAGTACATACTTCCCATTAATCCCAACATCTACCTATATTCATTCAAGGCTAGGTACTTGATTTTAGTTTTCTAAAAAAATTCATAATTTTAAAACACTTAATATGAGTGTTAATTTTTGTGTTTGTATACTTCTTTTATACTCATGTTATGTACATCCCCAATCCTAGATGACTCAACAAAAGTAAATCTCATCACAATTTAAATATAGAAAAAATATGAATTGGATATGAGATGCTAACCTAAATGACTATCTAAACACATGGTCTATTAACACATTTATTTCCCACAAACAAATGAGATTGTTGGAGAAACACTATAAAATTGAATTTTCATAAAACTAGACAATAGAATAGAAACCTAAGTTGATTCACACATCTTATATCGAGTCTATTTTTATTTATTGCAAACTAATCCTCACAAAGTTGTACCTCTATTTTAGTTTGTATTTTTTAGGATTTTGAGCATTTTTAAAGCTCACGTTGTATACAATATATAGAAGAATGATGGTGCAAATAGAAAAACATCACTACAAGATTAATTTCTTTGTATCTTTGTGCCAAAAGAGCATCAAGGGTCACCCAAAGAGAGACAAACCAAAAAATACAAAATTCAGAGAGGTACTATACTAACTAGATGATATATAAGAAATCATTTTCTGACCATTCTTTATCATAATTATAAAGTGATGCACAAAAAGATACTAAAGAATCGACAATGAGTAGTTCTAGAATGGGTTTCACTCTCAATGTGTTGAAATTTCTCATGTACCCCAATGGGACTACTCCCAACCACTGCCATGCTATGGGTGGGAGGTAAACTGTAGTTCCAACCCCACTAACATAAATTCATCCACCTTATATATTTTTAGGGCTACAACATGTAGGATTACCTAAGGAATGATGATCATGTGTGTCACTAGAAGCTAGAGCTAATGCCTTAGAAAATATTAAGGATAACTTAGAATTATTCTCTATATTTTTAACCATTTTATTAGGTTCGTTAAATCAAATTTTTTTATAATATTTGCTGAATTATACGGATTATAAGAATAATACCTTGGAATTATTAAATTCAATTTTTTGGTAGGTTGGGTAAGTAAAGATCATATTTTGATGCGGGTATAGCTAAGGAAGGTTGAGGATGATAGTTAAAATCAATAGAAAACTACTTAGTAAATTACTCACTTCTCACAGTATGATCATTAGTGATAGTTTGATTTCTTTAGAATATCTATAGCTTCGAAAGTGATCTTAGGTAATTTATACATTTGGAATATTTTATAGAAGAAGGTTGGGTGTCACTCAACATTAGATCATTTTCTTCCTTTTCCCTAGCAATAGAAAGAGGAATAGAAGGAACCTCTAAAGTTTGAGAAATAGGAGAAGTCTAGATAGAGGTAGGGATTTGCCTCATTGATAGGATGGTAGAGTTGGAAATACAACATACACACTAAACACTCTAGGAAGAGGGAAAATTCTAAATATATTATAGATTTTACTCATTACATGGGGAGGAAAGAGTTTCATTGGTATCCATGGACATAGGATGGTTCTAAGGATAAATATTAGAGTGGGTCTCAAGGAACTACCAAAGGGAAACTCAAATAGGTTTTTAGTTTGAAATTTTGTGATGAAAGGAACAAGTAGACTTCACAAGGTCAAATGCTTTGAGGTTTTGAGGCAAGAAGTAGTTATGTGTAAATATTTTATGTGGGGAAAAGGGTTGGAACCTGTTATGATGTATAGTACACACCTATCCTTCAAATGGGGATTTAAAATAATCATAAACTATAAAAGGGATATATTTCATCTATATGACCCAAGGATGACCAAAAATGTGATAAAATTTGTCTAAGGTAAGAATTATTGTGAAAGTAACATCTAAGATTTTAGCACCAACTTTAACTTGACGGGATGTAGAACCAATAATGGGACAATTGAAACCATCAAGCACCAGAATAATACTTTATATTTATCATAAGTGTCTTGATCTAATTCATAATGTGAAAACATTCTTGTGTAACCATATTCACCATACATAATAGATCAATAAGAACCATGCGTGTGGATTTTTCATTAATTATAGTAGTATTATATAGTGGTCCATTAGGTGCATGCATTGCGTTATCATTTTTTGTAAAGGAAATAATAGGTTCAATAATAGGTTTGGGTTTATCTTTTTTATGACAAGGTTTAATGACATTTGAAATTCACTATCTATAAATCTATCATGAAAATATTTTCTGATTTAATTTAAAATGTAGTCATTGTCATTGAAATATAATTTTTGGATATTTAGTTGAAATAATTTAATAATCATCTTTCATTAATGCTTTACAATTGGAGAATATTCTTTATAATCTATGGTTACACATGGTAATGCATAATATTTTGTAATGACAAAAAAAAGGTATTGATATTGAATTCTTTTGTCTTGTTTTGAAAATTAAGAAAAAGTAGGTTTTATAGGGTCCTGAAACCCAAAATGTTCATAAATACAAATTAAGCAATAATTCCAGTGCCAGAACCAACCAAAATAAAATAGGAGAGGGAATGAAGGCACCCCTCACCAACTAAGAGAGACTAAAAAAGAAACCAAAGAAAAAGTAGCAAAAAACACCAACCTACTGCAAACCTTTCAAATCCCTGAGGATTTCATCCATGCTAGTATCCAGCTTAGTCATTTTCATCACACTAGCCTTTAACTCTATTATCTCCTTGCTAGATAAAGTATTCTAGTTTATCTTCACTCTGGTTATGGAACCTAGGCCTTTACCCTTGGCCATAGGAGTCTAAAACAAGTCCCCAATAACTTTCTCCAACAAATTGAGCAACAGACGAAGCTTACTAGCTGAGGCCTTCATTCCCTCCTCAGAATGCTCAAGAATATTCTCCATAATTTTTTCCAAGCACTCAATTTTGGCCAACAATTTGACAAGACCACAAGAATATTATAATTTATCATATTCCTTACCCCTATTACTCACCTTGTCTTCCAGCTTTTGGTATTTGGCCTCTAGATCTTTGTTCTGCAACCTAAGCTTATTTATTTCCTCATAGCATCAATTATTACTTCTGAAGGAGTAAAGGGATTTAGCTTTAGCAGTGTATAAAAACCCAATAGTATTATCCTCCTTACCATAAAAATCCCTCATCACTATAGTTATAGAGGGATCTCTCTCAGCAGGACCTAGATTATCATCCTTCTCCTTATTTTTAGTATTCGCATACTCCTTAGCCATGTAAAGAATGTCATAATCTATCCCCTTCATCTCATCCTCATTGAAGGGCTCCTCTTCATTGATGTCATCTTCAACCTTAACATCCTTATAAAGGGATATAATATTCTCCTTATCTAGCTTATACTCCTCCACATCATCCATGTCAATATTCCCTTCTCCTTCCATAGTACTAATATGCTTATCCCCCTTAATAGAAATATCCTTCTTCATATTAGACAACTTGTTCCCATGAAAGTCCATTATAATTTTACCTTGGTCATTCTAACTGGGAGAAGTCTCCACCGTAGGGTCCTTTGTAATTTCAACATCATTCTCCTTGCCTTTATCAATAGCCTTCTCCTTACCAGTTATCACCTTAGTTTCATCTGCATCCTCATTTGGTGTTTCCCCTGAAGATGAAGTATCTATGCCAACAAATAATGACCCAAAGTTTTTGCTAGTATTAGGGATATAATTTGTGTCTTTATAATAAGAAGAACCCCCATCTAACACCTCATCATCCGAGTTCACCGAATAGTTAACCAACTCTATCTTCTTATTCTTGGAAGAAGAGGAAGGGGCTTCCTCACGCTTGGAGGTAGATTTAATATTTTTTCTTCTTTTAGCAGGCATCTCAACCTTACTTATTCTAGAAATGATACTCTTCCTCTTATCCCTAGGGTATTTAACCATACTCTCACGAATATTGTTCTTCATGTACTCAAAAATCAACAAAATAAGGCCCTCGTGAAGAATAGGCTTACCAGAATCCTCCATGTTTTCAACCAAATTGTGATAAAAAGAATTGTAAAGAAAAAATGCAAGGATATAGAATTGTTGTGTCAAAAGTGATTCAAAAGCACAAAATGATGAGACTTTCCTCTTGTAAATTTCCCTTTCAAAGTGATACACTCCATAATCACAATAAGGATTTTGTGCCATAATTCCATAATATTATCAATCACATAAAAACCCTTCTTCTTAACAATTTCATTCCTCTCGGCCTCAGTCGTAGGGAATTTTTTAACCACCATTTTAGATACTTTCCTATTTCTATAACAATTCATTCCAAACACGGGTAAACCGGTTACCTACACTATAAGCTCCACATTAAGATCAACATGCCTCCCGTCAATAGTCAAAAAATCATTCCTCCACCCAGCAATGAACTTTTGGGTTATCCCCTTCTCACATCCATGCAGTTTCTCCAGATATGGCGTAAGATGGGGTTTTCTAAGCCTCCTCTAGATTTCAAGGTCCTCATTCAACTTTGAATAGTCACCAGGTTCATCTTTGTTCAAATCACCTCCCATAGATGTTGATCTCATAGGAATAGTTTTCATGCACAAAGACAAGAAAACCAAATGTCAATAGCTAAAACATAAAATACGAAGCATCCATAAAGCGTGCGGAAAAAAGTAGCAATTATGATGTGTTAAAATTTTGCGCTTGCCGCAATATTTCATGATGTGTTCACCCTTCCACAATATTTCAATCATTTCCAATAAATCTTCCCTCCTTACTATTTTTTTTTTCATAATTAATAAGACTAATGTCCTCCACATTTAGGCTCTTTAAGTTGTGCCAAGTCATGAGGGTGTCAAGAATGACCCCTTTGTTAACGAAAAGCCAACAACTTTATTCAAGTCACAAAAGGCATGGGAAAAATAGGAATTATTAAAGAATACCAAGATATCTTTAGCCTTATTAATCATGTTTGCAATCGACCAAGAAACATTTTATTTTCACCTTAAGCAATTTATAATATTTTTCAAATCACCTTCTAACCACACATTTTTCAAGTTTAATTACTTTCCCAAAGATAGGGAATAAAGATCCCAAGAGCCTCGGCCACATGATTAGATTGAGCACCAATAGGAAGAGCAATAGAAGCAATGAAATTACCCCTACTATTCCTAATGACACCCCCACAACCAACTTTACTCGGGTTCCCTTTAGTAACACCATCAAACTTGATTTTGACCCAACCCTTAGGAGGAGATAGCCAACAACAATTTTCCTTGCCCTTTTTTTCATTCTTCAAATTAATATTCTAGAAATCAATTTCCAACCCCAAGTTTCAAAATATTTTGGCTTGCATTGAGAAGTTTTCATGGATACTTTTAAAAATGACATTCGTAAGCACCAAAGGAGTTCTTTGTTTATCACTAAAAATATTATTATTTATTTCTTTCCAGTTGTTCCAAATTAGGTGAGGAGTAGAAATATTCCACACCACGTTGTCTCTCTTGTTCAAACTAGGACACTTTCATTTCTGGAAAAAATCTTGGATAGTACTAGGAAACACCGAGAAAATATTCCATCTTGGTAACATGTCTTCCTAGATTACTAAGGAGTAAGAACATATGAGGAGAAGATGAGAAGCATATTCACTCTCCTTACAACAAAGGCAACATTCATTGGGAAGATAAAACCCTCTTTTAATCAGATTGTCAATCTTGAGGATTTTATTCTTGTTAAACAACCAGAAGAAAATAGCAACTTTAGGAATAAGATATTTATTCCATGCTCTATCCCGAAAGGGAAACTCATTAGTATGATGGATCTGAATTTTGTAAGTAGATGCAACAGAGAAAGTACCCCAAGGTTCCTGACTCCAAATTAACGTGTCTTCTTTATTTTCAATAATCAGTTGGGAATAAATATATTTATTAATAAATTCATTCAGATTCACCGAGTTATTACCTTGATAGTAATCCCTCACCTTGGATGTAAAAGATAATTTACATTTATTTATTAAATCTTGCAATTCTGGTAGAATACATAAATGCTTATATAAAAATTCCACAAGTCCTCCAAAAAACAAAATTTCCTTCGATCCACAAGCTTCCATTTACACCGTTTAGCATCCACCTTCTTAGCTTTCGTGACACTATTCAAGATTTAAGATCCTCCAATGTCATAATCCTCGTGAGTGATTTGGTCAAGAAGCAACTCAGAAAAATATATATTTTTCCATATATTGTTCCACTCCTTATGCTCTCCATACATTCTCCATAACATTTTAGCAAGAAGGGCCAAATTCATTTGTTTAATACATCTCATACCTAATCCTCCAAACTTCTTTGGTTTACAGAACTTATCTCAAGCTAATAGTGGAATACATTTTTTCTCTTCAGACGCAGACCATAAAAATCATTTCTGAATGGTTTCCATCTTATGAGAAAACTTAGATGGTATTCTAAAGAGACTAAGAACACATATGACTAAACTTTGTAAGAAGGACTTGAGAAAGGTGAATTTACCAACATGAGAAAGAAAAAAATTTTTCCATCTAGTAATTTTATTGTTAAACTTCTCAATATTATCCATCCAAAAAGAATCAAGTGGCTTATCCCCCATTGGGAAAGCCAAAGAAACTGAAGGAAAGGAAGCAATGTTACAATCCAAGATAGAAGCAATTAAAAAAAAAGAGAAAAATCTTATTCTAATTAATGAGTTCTCTAGTTGCCTTTATATACGACTTAATAACCCCCTTCATGTTTCTAGCCTCTTGAATAGTATCCTTACCCATAGTAATAGTATCGTCAACAAATTGCTTGTGCGAGAAAACTAGTTTAGCAGAGGATGGATGCAACCCTTTGAGAGTCCCTTCACTGATCAATTTATGGACATATCTCCCTAAGCTCTGCACCATAAAGGTGAATAAAATAGGGGAGATGGGATTTCCCTATCCAATACCAATTGAGTTATTAAATAAGGAGGAAGAAGATCCATTAATCAAAATAACAAAGGAGTCTATGGAAATAAGTTAATGAATAATATGAATGTTTTAGGCCCAAATACAAACTTATCGAGCGCTTTCCTCAGGAGCATCCAATCAAATTTTTCATAAGCTTTAGCAAGATCTAGCTTTAAAAGAAAACCCTTGTTCTTAGATTTTGATAGAGAATCAATATTCTAATGCACATAGATAATAGAGTCTAGAATTTTTCTTCCCAGGTCTATTCCATTATGCTGAGGATAAATGAAAATAGGAAGAATCTTAAGGAGTCTCAAGGTCAACATTTAGATAGGATCTTATAAAATAAATTGCATAAAATTATCAGTTTGAACTGATCAAAGGAGTTGTCACCCATATTCTTGGGGATCAGGGCTAAGAAAGTGGCAATGATTTCCTTCATCAAACTACTGCATCCATAGAATTATTTAATAGCATTTGAAACATATTTCTCCATAATGTGCCAAAAAAGATGGAAGAAAAACATCAGAAAACAATCAGGGCCAGGAGCCTTATTTCCATCAAAAGAGAAAACTACATCCTTAATTTTTATGGAAGAGGGAATAGAACCATCATTTTATTTTGATCATTTGTAATGATACTAGGGATTTAGCACTTAGAAACTTATCTTGCTCAGAATCCACAAGATTGTGATCAATAATAAGAAGATTGGAAAAGTAGTTCATCGCTTCCTATTTCATCTCCTCCTCATTATCCAAGACTAGACTTCCCTTTTGAATTTGACTAATTCTATTGGTTTCCCTATGTTTCAAAGTAGTGATGTGAAAATACTTGGCATTTCTATCACCCTCCTTAAGCCAAGTAACCTAAGATGTTTGTCTCCAATAGACCTCTTTCTTAGAAATAATATTATGATAATCAACCAAAGATTCATTCTCTAAATTTTTTAACATCTTCATAATACCCAAGCTATTGGATAGAATCCTAGATTTTTTCCATCTTAGATTTACCATATTCTTTTTGTTTAAAAATGTCACCAAAAACCTCTGTCTTCCATTTTTTGATTTCAACTTTGATAATACTCAATTTCTTAGAAACTTTAAATATAGCCATTCTGGATCAATCTTAGTAATCCACCATTCCAAGATACTCTTCTCCAAATCAGGGTGAAGATTCTACATTTTTTCAAAATGAAAAGGGAAATTTCCTTTGCATCAAAGAGGTTCAACATAAAAATAAATAGGGAAATGGTTTAGAGCCAATCTTCAGAAAAGAGGAAAACAAAGAAAGATACTTATTGTACCATCCATGGGAGATCTCTGTCAAGTTTAACTTGGATAAAATCTTTCCCCACTCTTCGGTCGGACGAGGTATAGTTGGTTCCTTGTAAATCAATATCAGACAAAGCTTGACTATTTATAAAATTCATTAAATCTAATCTACTATCCTGTTGAGATCCCTAACCACCAATATTTTCAGGATAATTTAGAGGGGTATTCAAATCCCCCATGATCATCCAAAAATCCTCATGAAATTGGGCTCTTTTGTCAGCCACCTTCAGCCAAAAATTAGCTCTAGCACACTTGGTGTTGGGAGAATAAATGTTGGTGAGGAACCAATCAAAGTTATCCCTAATATGATGCATATGGACTGAAACCATGTTATCATCTTCAAAAACAACTTCACCTTTGATAATACTTTTATTCCAAATAATGGTCATACTTCTTGAAGCTCCATCAGAGCTACTACTACTAATCCCACGGTTGTGGAAAATTTTAATCTTTTCAACTCTTTCCTTACTCATCTTGGTTTCTTAGACCAAAAGAATATTTGGTTTATGGTCCCTCGTCAAATTATTGAGAACATATTGTTTATGGGAGGATTCATTCCCCCTATATTCCATGACATGATCTTCATTTTTTATTGGGAGTAAAAACCTCCGAGATGGTCCTCTATTTTCTATCTGCCACATATGACCAACTATCATTTTCTCTACTTTTCTTCTTATTTTATCTTCCTTTAGATCCATTTAGTCCCACATCTGCCTTCTTACTTCTAGTGTTGATACCTTCCAAACTACCCTATAAGGATGAACCTTCACCCCCTTCTTTTTTGTTCTTCCTTTTGCTACTTACTATCTTTATTTCTTTCTCATCATCCATTTGAGAGTTCAAAAACATAGATTCTTCTCTTCTACAAAAACCCACCAGAGTATCACGAACTATGGAAATATCAACCATTATATTTTTTACTTTGAGAGACTCCAATGACTAATATTGTCAATAATTTTATAATCTTGGGCATCATTAAAGGGAAGGTAAGGTCTATCTTCTGGCTTCTCACACAAGTTGTCTAAGTTATCAATATTATTGCTTAAAACATGAATTCTTTCATTCCCTTTTGAAATATGATCCTTTCCTGTGAATTTTGGCCCTTGAAAAGAGGAAGGAATCAAACTATTACACATTCCTTCCGAGAAGTCAATCTCATTATTATCATTTTCCATCATCTGAGGAGGATCTGTGGATATTTCATGTTGAGGCTGATTAGGAATAATCTAAATATTTTCCTCATTAGAGGAGACCATCTCTTCTATGTTTCCCATGTCTTCCTTATTATCACTGCTCTCCCTTAGTTCTACAACATCCTTCACCCACCATTCTTCTATATTTCCCTTAATATTACTGATGTCCTTCTCTTTTCCCTTTTCTAATCGACAATTTTTAGCCTAGTGACACGATTTCTTAGAGTGAAGAAAACAAAGGGAAATGATTCAAATTCCAAAGGTTGCTGGCATTTCCCCAATCTTGATATTATGTATATAAAAAGGGTTAAATCAGTGGATTGATTGAAACTAATACATAACCTTTCATAAATCAACCTAGATTTTGAAGCAGTAGTCAGGTCAATGGTAAGAAGTTCCCCCATATTGCTCGCAATACCCTTAAACAAGCCCTCATTCTGAAATTCCAGAGGGAGCCCTGGAATTTTTACCCAAACCAGGGAAGATTCTATTAAAGATCCATTTAGGTCAAGATTAGGACCCCATTTTCTCAAATCTAATGTTTATTTTCCAAGCATCCAAGGGCCACCACAAAGGGATTTCATCATATCCTCCCTATTGGAGAAAGAAAAGGATAAAGCCCGTTTGGCCATTGCAACAATATCAACCTAACAATTCAAGAACCACATATGACTTACATATTTGTGCACCCCATTAATATTTGGCCTTGGTCTAAAAAAATTTCTAACTAGCACCAACTCCACAAACACTCTGGAATAATCCAAAACCAGATTCGGAATAAATATGCTAAACTCACCTTTGGAAGGACCCAAAATATTATTGACCTTTGAAAAAGAAGATTTTCCAGAGGGTCTCTTACCAAATAAAGTTAACCACAGTCAATCCCCTTTGTTTGGCCCACTTGGGGAGACAGTGGGTGGCCCACCTTCTCCCAGATCACGCAATGCAGAGTCAACCCTATCATCCAAGTCCTTTCCTTATTTTGAATAATCGTTCAGGGAATTTGATACCTTACCTTCACTCAAAGTTCTAGATACCCTTAGAACCCCTACTATGCATGCATCCCACCCCTAAATAGTTTTCTACACCCCATTGCCCACCTCATTCACCTACCCACCCTAACTATTCAAACTTAATATCTTGTCTTCCTTTTTCAAACCCGCTCTCCTACTTGCCATTAATTCTTTAGTCTTTTTGATAGGATAAAAGGGAATAAGTGACCTTTTTATCAAAATTGAGAACTCACTTAAAGGGAAAATAGGCAAGATTTTAAGGAGGAAGGCATATTTAATAATTGAAGATACTAAGATTGAGAGAAGAGAGGTAATTAGAAGGATGTGCATGGAGAAGAATCATACACATACCAATAGAAGAAAAAAAAAAATTTAAGTGAGAGGAATTTAGGTAATACACAAGTATACTTTGATGTGCCAAATTTTTCCTATTAGTATTGTATCATTTATGTTAGGGATATTGATGTTATATTGATAGTTTTATTTTGATAATTTCATCAACTCTATTTCCCATCCTAAGTCTCACCAATTTAATCTGACGTTAAGCTCTATAACCTACCTTTGATCCTTTTGTGTGTATAGGTATATCTTTCTTTTAATTCTATATAAGATTGATCTCTTTAACTTCTATTTTACTACTAGCTTCTAGCATTCCTATATTGGAGTAGAATACAAATTAATATTAATCTTCACTTTCATTTATATGAGAATAAAAACCATTTTTATTACATGCATTCTTCAACCAAACCTAGTCATAGGCATATTAGGGAATCAAATGCATGAGTAAAAATGAAGTTTTTTTGGTCATGTAAAATAATCTAATTTTTGTATTACTTTCTATTATTACCTTCCTTGGAGACTATTCAATCTTCAAAGCATGCAAACAATAAATGATTCCACAATATTGGCCAAGAAGAGGGTTTATCGGCTATGATAGTGGCACAAATCGTAGAACAATATAACGTACATTATAATTAAATTGCATACAGGAAATTAAGAATATTAATGAGAATTGTATAATTTAAACTTGATAAATTTTATCTCCCTTCATAGGTTAGAAATAGTTTATCTATTAGAAAGGTTATCATTTTATCATGATATTGAACAGATAGCATTGATTATTACTTTAGTAAGTTACACTCAAAAAAGAATTTCTTAAATTAAAAATAGTATATGTTTGGTTCTAAATGGTTGAATATTATTACTTCTCACCACTAATTGATTAGTGTTACTCTTATCAACATTTAGTTTCAACAATCCATGTGATTGGAATCAACTTTTTGTTTAATAGATTGTGTGGAAAGTTTTTTGCACCAAATAAATGTTAATTTTTTATACAGGGGAATCTTGGGATCATGGCGATCTTGCATCACCAAAAAAATTTGCTTTCAGTAGGCTATTTTCTTTTAGTATGTTGATTATGCTAGTGATAGATCTTTACTTGTTTTTCATTATGGTCATGCCTATGTGTTCGTGGCTTCATGTTGGATCATTTTATACGATCACACCCCATTTGGTTTCATCATGTGAGAGGTATTGTAGTTTATTTGTGGGACTATACTATTCTTCATGTTACCGATTGGTGGTTGGAATTCTGATCTTTTTGATCCTGATCTTTTGGTTGGTTTTGTCAAGCACAATTGTGCAAGCTCAGTGTTAGGTTTGGGTTGACTTATTTGTTTTATTGCATCTCTTATTATTTGTATTGGAGGTTGATCGAGTTGTTTTGCATCCTGGCCTAATTATTGTAACACATTTTCTTATTCTTGAAAAATGTAATCTTGACGCAAGGGAAGGAAGGATTCAGGGCCTAGGGCACACCTAGAACTATTTAGCTTGCAGAAACAATGTGGAATTAACACAACATAGTGAGAGAGAGAAACACAGAGATCTTTTATCATTAATTTGATCAAACTCAATACATGCCAGGATGTAAGGCCTTCCTAGTTATGGCCATATACATCACAACGTATTATAAATGATCTTCTTACAACAGAGATCTCAAATATTCAATATCTTAACATTTGTAGTCTTTCTCTAAGAATTGCTACTAAACTAAGAACATAAAAAAGAATATATACAAGAGTCCAATAGAGGATTCGGTGCCCAAATACAAAGATGAGACCTATATTTTAGTCCACATAGATCCCAATGAGAGACCCCACATTAAATCAGCCATGGAAATTAAGAGTCAAAGTCGGCCAGCAGCTCCAACTCCCAAATATACCAACCCGACAAAGCATGACCAAGAAACAAAGCACTCGGCCAAAGAAGGACCGAGCAACAGGAGAAAACTAGCATGACCGAGAAACTCGCAAAGCATGCCGAGAAACAGAAGCTGAGTGACAAAGAAAAAATTGGAAATGAAAGTAAACATATTTTTGGCTGAGCGGGATTGCCAAGGACCCAAGGTGCTCCTGCATCAAACACCTGGGGTTGAAAATAAATGATTCCCCAAATCATGTATCAAATCCAACCTTAAATGAATCCAACTTAGATTGAGAAATCCAAGATGAGTCCTCAATCGGTCTATTTTTTCCACTTTACTAGATATTCCATGTATTCCTTTCCTCTTGTACTTTTGCCAACTCTCTATTTCAAGATCTTCTCGACTTCCTTTATCTGCTTCTTAGGATAATCACTTGGTATTGTCACCTCTTCATTAGGTTCATGATATTCATAAAAGTCTGTAATATTGAATATAGGTGATATATCCATGTCATCAGGTAATTCCACTTTGTATGCATTTCCACTGTCAAATCTTCTCAGTATTTTGCAAGGACCAAATTTCTTTATCTTCAGTTTACCATATGTTCCAATAGGAAATCTTCCTTTATTCAGATGAACCATTACAACATCACCAACTTAAAATGTTTTATGTTTTTTTAATTTGTCTGCATCATCCTTGTATTTCTAATTGCTTTTTTTCAACTTTTGTTTCAAATCTTCATACAATGTCTTCATAAATTTTGCAAATTCCTCTACTTCAGCACTCCTTTTCTCTTCTCCAACAATGTCTCTCAAATCTGATATACCTCTAGGTTGTGTGCCATGAACAATCTCAAATGGTGTCTTAAAGTCTTTCAAGTGCTTTTGTTTACTAAACTATTGTATGAAAACTCTGTTTGTGCCAACATCAAATCCCAATTGCCTGGTGTGTCTCCAACTAAACATCTCAACAAGTTACCCAAATTTCTATATTTACAACATTTTGTCTATCCATCAGTCTTTTGATGGAATGTAGAACTATATTTCAACACAGTATTCAGATTTTTCCAAAGTGTTCTCCAAAAATAACTCACAAACTTACTGTCTTTGTCAGAGATGATACTCCTCGGTAATCCATGCAATCTGACAATCTCCTTAAAGAAAAGATCTGCTATGTGCACTGCATCTGATGTTTTCTTACATTGTATGAAATGTGTCATCTTGGAAAATCTATCCACAACAAAAAATATAGAATCATTACCTCTTGCTGTCCTTGGAAGTCCAAGAACAAAATCCATGCTTATATCACTCCAAGGTTTCTCAGGAACAAATATTGGTGTATACAAACCATTATTTAGACTTACTCCCTTTGCAGCTTGACAAACTCCACAACTTCTCACAAATTTATGAACATCCTTATACAAAAGAGGCCAAAAGTACCTCTCCTATAGAAAACTCAATGTTTTATCAATATCAAAGTGTCCAGCTAATCCACTACTATGTTTCTCCTTTATCAGATTAGTACTCATTGAAGCTCTCGGTATACATAACTGAATACCTTTAAACAACATATCTTCCTTAATGAAATAGTCTTCATACTTACTTTATTGATTTGTATTAGGTTCTCTGCACATTCTCCATTGCTCTGAAAAATGAGGTTCATGTTCATACAATTTCTTCATGTCATCAAAACTAAGAACTTCAATTCTCATTTCAATCAACAAAGATCTTCTTCTACTTAATGCATCAACAACTCTGTTAGAAACTCCACTCTTATGCTTAATGACAAATGTAAAGCTCTGCAAATACTCTACCCATTTTATATGTCTTTGATTCAATTTATTTTGACTACCCATATACTGTAAAGCCTTATGATCGGTATACAACACAAATTCATTTGGCATCAAGTAATGTTTCCATTTCTTCATAGCTTGCACAATAGCATAGAACTCTTGATCATAAACAAAATATTTCCTTTTTGCATCATTCAAATTTTCAATAAAGAAAGCAACAGGTTTACCTTCTTGAGTTAACACAGCTCCAATTTCACTTCCACTTGCATCACATTCAACTTGAAATAATTTATTGAAATTAGGTAATCCCAACACTGGTAATTCAACAACTTTCATCTTCAAAGCCTCAAAACTCTTATTAGCTCCATGTGTCCATTTGAATTCTCTTTTGTCTCCTCTCATTGTTTCAGTCATAGCATTGCAAATACAATTGAAATTTTTGATAAACTTTGTGTAAAAACTTGCCAAACCATGAAATGATCTTACCCCAGTAACATTCTCAGGTGTAGGCCAACTCAGTATGGCTTCAACCTTCTCTAGATCCATCTTCAATCCATCAGCTGAAATCATAAATCCCAAATACACAAGCTCTTCTTTCATGAACGAACACTTTTTCAGATTTATCAACAACTTTTCCTCTTTCATTCTCTGCAACACTTGCCTTATATGCATCAAATTCTCTTCTCTAGTTTTACTGAATATCAAAATGTCATCCAAATATACAATCACACATTTATTCAAGAATTTCTTCTGAACATCATTCATCAGCCTCATAAATGTACTAGGTGCATTAGTTAAACCAAAAGGCATAACCAACCACTCATACAAACCTTCTTTTGTCTTGAAAGTAGTCTTGCATTCATCATCTTCTCTTATTTTGATCTGATGATATCCACTTTTCAAATCAATTTTGGCAAAATACTTTGCTCCACTCAAACAATCCATTATGTCATCCATTTTTGGTATAGGAAACTTATACTTTATTGTGATGTTTTTAATTTCTCTGGAATCAGTGCACATTCTCCATTCTCCATTCTTCTTAGGTGCTAATACAACTAGTACTACACATGGACTCAAACTTTCTCAGATAAAGCCTTTGTTCAACAATTCATGAACTTGTCAGTTAAGCTCTTCATTTTTGGTAGGTGTTAACCCATGAGGTGCCTTGACTGGTAAACTACCTCTAGGAATCAAATCCATACAATGACTGATATCTTTGATTGGTGGCAAACCATCAGGTACATTATCTAAAATGATTTCTTTGTATTCAGTCAGCAACTTCTCAACTTCTGTAGGTATGTCATTTTCTGCATTCTTACTTGGTTTGTTAGGAATCAAAGCATAACAAATATCATATCTTTTCAAATCCTTAACAAACTGTCTACCTTCCATCAGACAAACTTTCAAAGATGTACATAACTCATCAGCGAATTCTTCAATCAAAAGTAACAAAATTTGTTTCTTACCATCAACCCAAATAGAATATCTATTCAAACTTCCATCATGTATATCATGTCTATCATATTTCCAAGGTCTACCCAAAAAAATATGACAACAATCCATTGGCATAATATCACACAACATCTTATCATAGTACTTTCCAATATTTAGATTCACAAAACATTGTTCACTCACCATTAGTGTATGCTCATCCTTGATCCATGAGATCATGTAGGGTTTTGGATGTTTCATCCTTTCCAACTGCAAATTTGCAACCATTTCCTCAGATGCCAGATTCTTCGAGATTCCACTATCAATAATCACTTTCCAAACTTTGTCTGCAACTCTACATCTGGTTTTGAACAAAAATTTCCTGATTGGATCTTGCTTATCTTTCTCACTCCATAGTATCCTTCGGATCATGAGGTTACTTTCAGGTTCATTAGATGGTTCTTCGTGGATTAATGCATTTCTTCTACTGCTACCACCTTTCTTGCTTGCATGTGTAAATTCAAAGGATTTATGTCCTTCTTCACCACAGTTGTAACAAGTTATTTGGAAACCTCTTCTGCTATATCCACCTCGGGAATAATTGCCTCTTCCTCAGTATGAATTTCCACCTTTCCATTCAGTGTTTCCTTTGTCTTGAGATGTGTCTAAAATTGACTTGTCTGGTTTAGATCTACTATTTTCACCATGAGATCTACCTCTTCCTCTAGGGAATCTACCACCTTTGCCTCTTTGTCTTTGTTCATATCTTATGTTCAACTTCTCTTCAGCTTTTAGGGAAAATTGATATGCATCTTCAATACCTTCCATTTTGACCAAACTGATCTCATCTTGTATGGAACTTCTCAAACCATTCAGATATCTTGCAACTCTTTCCATTTCATCTTCAACATGTCTAGATCTAATGTAGATAATCTATAGAATTCCTCAGTATAGTATTTGACTGATTTGTCCTTCTGCTTCAAACTTTTCATTCACCAGATTAGGTTAATATGATAATCACAAGGAAGAAACTTGCCCTTCAATTTGTTCACCATCTTATCCTGTACCTTAATTTTATGTTTTCCTTTCATCTTTCTATCCAATTGCAGATGTTCCCACCATAAGGATTCATGAACTTTCAGTTTTGTGCTTTCAATCTTCACCTTCTTATCCTTTGCAACATTCTCATATTTAAAATATCTTTCCATTTTAGTGATCTAGTCAATCAATTCATCAGAATCTAATTTTCCACTATACTCAGGAGGATTAAACTGAGGTGTGGATTTCATACTTTTCAAGGCTCTCAGGAATATTTCTTCTTCCTGGTCCATCACACGTGCAGGTGCAACATCACCTTGAACCTCTTCAAATTCATCATCACTAAAATCTTAAAGATGTCTTCCTCTATGTTGGGCTATCTTAACAGCTTCCAATCTTGCAGCCATTTGTCTAAGCATATCAGCTAGACATTAATCAACATTTCCTCTCCCACGAACCATCTTGAAACTCTTTGCAATTGTAGGTTAGATCACAACCTGCCACCCTACAAAAAATATCCTTAGAGTTTACAAGAAGGAACCATGGATCTCAACTCGCTCCGATACAACCTGACGCAGGGGAAGTAAGGATCCGGGGCCTAGGGCACACCCAAAACCGTTTAGCTTGCGAAAACAATGCGGAATTAACACAACATAGTGAGAGAGAGAGAGAAACACAAAGATATTTTATAATTAATCTGATCAAACTCAATACATTCCAGGTTGTAAGGCCTTCCTGGTTACGACCATATACATCACAGTGTATTAAAAATGATCTTCTTACAACAAAGATCTCAGATATTCAATATCTTAACATTTGCATTCTTTCTCTAAGAATTGCTACTAAATTAAGAACATACAAAAGAATATATACAAGAGTCCCACAGAGAAGTCAATGCTCAAATACAAAGATGAGACCCTGATTTAGGTCCACACAGATCCCAATGAGAGACCCCATGTTAAATCAACCATGGAAATTAAGTGTCAAAGTCGGCCGGCAGCTCCAACTCCCAAATATACCAACCTGGCAAAGCATGACCGAGCAAAAGAGCACTCAGCCAAAGAAGGATCAAGAAATACGAGAAAACCAGCATGACCAAGAAACTCAGAAAGCATGCCGAGCAACAGAGGATGAGTGACAGAGAAAAAAATGGAAATGAAAGTAAACATATTTTTGGTTGAGAAGGATTGCCAAGGACCCAAGATGCTCCTGCATCAGATCTTTACTAGGTTTACCGATGATTGTAATTTCTATTTAAGCTTATGGACTTGTTCCTATGGGATAAGAGATTTTTCATAAGATTACCTAGGGTAACTTGGTTAGGATTTGTAAGATATTTATGATCTAATCAGGCATGTATGTCTGACATGTGAGACTGCATATTGCAGATCTATTGTAATTGATTCAATGATCATAATCGAAGGTTGATCTCTCATTTTCTCATTATTTTCTTGTTGTACTTCTTCTTATTTCTATTGTGTTGGGTTGCCTATGAGGATCATATTGATCTTTTGAGGTTTCTCCATCCTTGACTGCATCAAGTGGTATTAGAGAAGCATTTTTCATCCTTAAGGTTTTTTGGTGGGGTGGGGGTTGAAAGGATTTGACCTACGATGACTGTGGATTATGGAGATGGCTAGTAGAAATGCTAGACTAGGAGAATGACATGCGGATCTAGTTGTTTTGGATTTTTTGAGGAAAATATATGCAAGATTAGAAGCAGTAGAGACAATCCAAAGGAGAGGACAACATATAGGAGATGCAAGTGATGAAGAAGGAGACGAATAGAATCAGAATGAAGTCGTAGAAGGAGATAACTAGGAAGACAAACCTAAGATGAATCAAGGAGAGGAAAGATTCATTAAAGCATTGAATAATGTTAATCAGAGACCTCATTTCAACCCACTTGATTATCATGGTAATCTAGATTTTGATTAGTTGATATATTTCATTAGAGAGATGAATAAGTATTTCTAGCTTGAAGGGACTAATGAAGAAAGGAAGATGAAGTTTGATTGTACCAAGTCGAAAGGATAGGCATCCCTGTGGTGGGAAAATTTTTAGACAGGTCAATAGAGAAGAGGTAAAGACAAGATTAAATCATGGGATAGGATGGTGACCAAATTAAAAGCAAATTTTTTGGCTGAGGAATATCAAGTGAGTTTGTTTAGAAAGTTGCAGAACTTGAAGCAGAGAGATTTAAGTGTTAAGGGTTATACTCGGGAGTTCTAAAAGTTGAACATCAGATGTGGTCATGGAGATGATGAAGCTGAAAAAAATTTCTCATTACCTTAATGTTTTCATGATGTCCATACAAGACGAAGTCAATCTAGTGCAGATTCAGAGTGTGAAAGAGGCTTATAAGTGGGCCTTCAAGGTTGAAGAGAATTTGAACAGAAGGAATGAGCAAAGAAAAAGCGGTCGAGGTGGAAGATTATAAAGAGGTAGAGGTATATCTACTATAGATCAAAGTAAACATGAGACTGAAGTTAAGAACATCAATTGGTATAGGAGGAATGAAAGAAGTTCCTATTGAAATGAAGGAAAAAGAAGTGGTGAAAGAAGGAAGTTTAGTGGCACATTTTTCAAATGTGGTGAAGGAGGGCATAGACCCTTTGAATGAAAACAAAGTAAATCATAGAAGAAAGCAGAGGGAAGTATGAGAACAACATTTATTGATGAAGAGTCCACCAGTTCAGTGAACAACAATCAAGTAGAGGAAGGTGAAACCTTAATTAATAGGATGATCATATATCATGGAGAATAGGAGAAGGAGTCTACATAGAGGAAGAGTTTGTTGAGAACAAGATGTAAGGTACAAAAAAGGCATTTAAAAATGTCATAGACAATGTAAGTTTTGATAATCTTTCTTCAGAGGAGTTAGTTGACAAGATGAAGTTGTAGAGGCTGAAGCATCCTAAACCCTATCAAATTGCATAGATTCACTTGATGAACATAAGGTACTGGTAAGTGAACAATTCCTAGTTAAATTCAAGAATGGGAAGTATAATGATAAAGTTTTTTGTGGTATTATGCATATGGATGTGCATCATATCTTGTTGGGTAGACCATGGCAGTATGATAGGCAAGCCATACATCATGGTAGAAAGAATATTTATACTATTATTGTTAATGGAATGAAACAAAATCTATTACCTTTAGAGGAACCTCTTAAGAGTGAAGTGTACTAGTGCACGAATTTATTTAGGGGATGGAAAGAATTTTTGGATGGAATGAATTATAATAATGTGTGTTAAGATCTAATACCTAAGGAGTCTAAGAAGAAATTTTTGGTAGAAGAGAATCCTAGAGAAATCACTGCATTATTGAATGAGTATGCTGACATCATATCTGATAATGTACCTAATGGATTATCACTGGTAAGAACTATTAGTCATTGCATGGATTTGGTACTAGGACCTAGTTTACCAAATAAAGAAACATATAGGGTGACACCAAGAGAGAATGAAGAGCTCAATAGGAAAGTGAAAGATTTTTTGGCAGAGTAGATTGATTTGAGAAAGTTTGAGTCCATGTGCAATACCTGTTGTATTACCACCTAAGAAGGGTGGAAAATTGAGAATGTGTACTGATTCAAGAGCTATCAATCAGATTAAAATTAAGTATTGGATTCCTTTACCAAGGATGGATGATGTGATGGATTGGTTGAGTGGAGGTAAGTATTTCACCAAGATTGACTTGAAGAGTGGATATCATCATATTAGAAACAGGGAAGGTGATGAGTGGAAGACTACATTTAAGACAAATGAGGGATTGTATGAGTGGTTGCTAATGCCTTTTGGATTTTCTAATGCACCTATCACTTTTATGAGACTCGTGAATGAAGTCCTAAAGAGATTCTTCGGTAAGTATGTCATTATTTATTTGGATGGTATCTTGATTTTTAGTAAGAGAAAAGAGGAACATCTAATGCATGTCAGACAAGTATTGCAAAGGTTGAGAGAAGAGAATCTGTTGATAAACATCAATAAGTATACTTTCATGAATGAGGAGTTAGTATACTTGGGATTTGTAATATCAGTTGAAGGATTGAAGATGGATCCTGAGAAATTGAAATCCATTGTTGAGTGGCCTACACCTGAGAGAATTGGAGAAGTAAGATCATTTCATGGGTTAGCTGCTTTCTATTGAAATTTAATTAGAGAGTTTAGTTCAATCTGTGGACCGATGACTGAAGCTATGAGAAGTGATAAAAGGAGTTTAGATGGACACATGGAGAAAATAGAAATTTTGAGTTGTTGAATTAGAAGGTGACAGAACAATCGATATTATCTTTATGTGATTTAAATAAGGCATTTCAAGTAGACAATGATGCTAGTGGAAATACAATTAGAGCTATTTTGACTCAAGAAGGGAGACCTATTTCTTATTTTTGTGAGAAGTTGAATGATGATAAGAGAAGGTATTTAGTGTATGATTAGGAATTCTATGCTATAAGTCAGGCTTTGAAGAAGTGGATACATTACTTGTTACCTAGGGAGTTTGTACTATTTACCGATCATCAAAAATTGAATTATTTGGGTAGCCAAGGTAAGTTGAATAAGAGACATATGAGATAGGTTGAGTTTATGCATAGTTATCCATTTATGTTGAAATATAAGAGTGGTGTGGAAAATAAAGTTGTTGATGCTTTGAGTAGAATGACTTTGTTAACTAAGACATGAAGATTGCAATATTGGGTTTTGATGAATTCAAGACCTTGTATGAAGAAGATACAAAATTTGCTAAATCTTGGAAGGTGTGTAAAGAACCTACTTTTGTAGATAGAATTAAGTGGTTAGATTATTTCATTCATGATGGGATGTTGTTTAGAGGTAATCGTTTATGTATTCCTAGGAGTTCCATGAGAGATAATTTGATTAAGAAGAATTATAGTGGAGGTTTAGAAAGACATTTTGGCATTGGTAAGACAATAGCTTTGGAGAGTGATAATTCCTTTTGGCCGCAAGTTTAGAAGGATATGAGGAATTTTGTACATAGTTGTAACGTATGTCAAGTTGTAAAAGGAAGTAGTCAGAATGTGGGGTTGTATACACCTTTGACAGTACCGGTCAGACCTTGGGAGGAGATTAGTATGGATTTTGTGTTTGGATTTCCTAGAACACAGAAAGGCTATGACTAAATTTTTGTGGTTATAGATACATTTTCTACGATGGCTGATTTTATTCCTTGTAAGAAGACTATTGATGTAGTGCATGTATCTGATTTGTTTTTCAAGGAGATTGTGAGACTATATGGATTACCTAAGAGCATTGTATCTGATAGGGATAATAGATTTGTTGGTTATTTTTTAAGGACACTTTGGAAGAAGTTCAAAATTGATTTAAAGACTAGTTCTACTTTTCAGCCACATACTGATGGACAAGCAGAAATTGTGAATAGGAGTTTAGGGAGCTTGTTGAGGTGTTTAGTTGGAGATAAGCCTAGAAGTTAGGATTTAGTTTTACCACAAGCAGAGTTTGCTTATAATAATTTAGTAAATAGGAGCACAGGGAAGACACCATTTGAAGTGGTTATTGGGTTTAATCCTAAGGGAATAAAAGAATTAAGGGATATCAGCCATGAAGTTAAGAAGAGTGTTAAAGGTGAGGAGTTTGCAGAGGTTATGAAGTCATTACATGAAGGAGTGAGACATCATTTGGAATAAATGAACCAAGTTTATAAAAGAAGAACAAACATGAAGAGGAGACAAGGAATTTCAAGTGGGAGATGAAGTTATGGTATATTTGCAGAAGGGTAGATTTCCATTTGGTACTTATAATAAGTTGAACATGAAGAAGTTTTGTCCTTGTAAGATCTTGAGGAGATTTGATTCAGGGAATTCTTATGAAGTGGAATCACCAGAGGATATGGATACATCACTGGTTTTTAATGTTGCTGATTTTCACATGTTGGACAATAGTATCCTAAGAAGCATATGGATCAGATACAGAAGATCTTGGATAGTAGAATTGGTCGAAGTACAAGAGGTAAGCAGTATATGGAATATCCAGTCTAGTGGAAGGAAAGATCACTTGAAGATTCATCATGGATTTCTTAGGCTGAGGTTGACCTATTTGGTTTTCTTTTGGCCCTATCAAAAAGAGGGACTCACTTTTCAATTACCACATCTTGAGATCATGGCGATCTTGAATCACCAAAACCATTTTCTTTCAGTAGTTAGGTTGTTTTCTTTTAGTCTAGTATTTATGTTGGTGACAAATTTGTACTTGTTCTTTTTCGTTGCAGTCATGGCTATGTGTTCGTGGCTTTGTGCTGGATCATTTCTATGATCACACCTCATTTGGTTTCATTGCACGAGAGTTATTGTAGTTTATTTGCGGGACTGTATTGTTCTTCATGTTACTGATCAGTGGTTGGGTTTTTGATCCTTTTCCTGATGTTTCGGTTGGTTTTGTCGAGCACGATCGTGCCAGCTGAGTGTTACGTTTGAGGCTGACTTATTTGTTTAACAACATCTCTTATTATTTCATTGGAGGTTGATCCATTTATTTTGGGTCCTAACCTAATTGTTGTAACATTTTTTCTTATTCTTAGAAAATGTGATCTTTACTAGGTCGACCAATGATTGTAATTTCCATTTAACCTTATGGACTTGTTCCTATGGAATAAGAAATTTTTTATAAGATTAACTGGGACAACTTGGCTAGGGTTTGTAAGAGATTTATGATCTAATTAGGCATGTATGTCTGACATGTGAGACTGCATATTGCAGATCTATTGTAATTGATTCACCGATCATGATCGTAGGCTGATCTCTCATTTTCTCATTGTTGACTTGTTATTTATGCTGTGATGTGTTGGCTACAAGGATCAGACTGATGTTTTGAGGTTTCTCCATCCTTGACTGCATCAATTTTCAATGTTGGTTATGAAAGATGATTTTTTTTAGCTATTAATCTTGCTTAACTATCAAATGAAAACTGATTATGATAAATGAATTTTATGAAATAAATTAAAAAATGACCTAATTACTTTATCTTGAATGCATACATTTAATAATTGAAATATAAATCAAGCCAACTACAGAAAATTCAAATATTTCCTAAAACTTTTTAAATCAAAATAATATTCTATATTCAATTTAATTATTTTTCACTCTATAAAATATTAGTGGCATCCTAATTGCTCTTAAATTAATCATAGTGTCATTCCACAAACCCTAGGATAACTATATAATCAAAAGGGTGTAATGAAATTTATTGCTATATAATGTGAATAATTACATTGTGACGATGTTAACAATGCCACGCTTTTCTTTGAAGTCCTACCTTTATTGCAATAAAGTGTTAAGAAAAAAAATCCCTCAACGGTCGCAGTTCTGTGGGGCAATACCCAGTCGAGAACCCGGTACATCATACACGACCCTCAAATTCTGTTGCTGCGCATTCCCAAACACTGATTTTGCGTCAGGCCCACCTCCTGCAGAAGTGAAAGCAAAACACAGAGACCCCTTATCATCCACTCTAATCAAAACACTCTCCTGGGGGAGAATCAAGAACAACCTCCCTTGAAAATGTAAATGAACTTGTGGAGCCAATACTTTTTTATCAGATGGAATTCGATAGCAGGTATCAAGAATAATGAATAGGGCAATCATGTTTAATTTCATCTGACGACGAAAAGAATCACGAACTTCACTGTAAAGAGGCTCGACCAATTGAGTAAGGACACTTCCCAAGTCTATAATCATACCCCCTCCTGTTGAAGAACTTTCTTTAGGCATGAAAAACCGCTCTTGCCGACTCTAATTGCAACTAAGCCCACGTAATAATAAGATGGATATTCAGCTGGGTTTGGTAGCAAAGGCGTGAATTGTAAGCCCGATGTAGAATTCAGCCTTTCATTTCCCAGGCTAAGAGTCCCTGAAAAAGCCATTGAATCCAAGCTAGGAAGACAATATGAAAATACATTCCCATACTTATCCGCAGTCTGAGAAGGAAACGAAAGGTTTCCTCTTCCTAAACCAATGAAACCAGGTGCGTCTTCCAAAAGTCCTCTGCGAACATTACTGCACCCAAAAATGAATCTGGAAAGCTGAACATTCTTTGAATCTTCGCCATTTTCTCCAGTTCTGAGTTCATCGGAGGACAAGAGAGCGTCCTCTCCGGATTCCATACACTAAACTGAACGCACACTTTGAACTTTTCACGCAGATTCCATCCACTTGCCCGCACTGATCAGAAGAGCAGGTCATGATGTCGAATGTGGATGATCCTTCGGGATGGGAAATCTGGGGGGTTTTGCAATTCTTGCAAGAATTGCATGTGATCCATGCAACATCACTTCTCGTGTCCACCGTGGCGTATATGATCTGAGCGGGAGTGCCGAAGCCCAGTTTGATTATGTAGTTTCCATTGGATATCGCCGATCCTGAAGCCAATGTAATGTCGTGCTCTGCCGCAGACTGAGTAGTGTTTTTCTTTCTCTGGAACAGTGCTTTTTGGCGAAGGATGTCGTTCTTCAGCTACTCTGTTATGCGGTCTGCTCTTGTGGAATTGAAACGGCGAAATGGAGAAGCATCACTGTGAATGTTGATAAGAGGAAACCTTATGGCCCCGCTATTTTTGAACCCATTTGAACCCATTTGGTCTTTGAATGATTTTAGTAACTCTGCTGATGATGAGGATGAGGACAAGCAAAATAAGGTTAGTAATGCCAATGATTGAAGGGCGAGCAGTGCCATGGCTAAAACCCTAACTTCCTCCTTTTTAGTACTATGGAAGAAGAAATACTATCTCCACGTGCTATGAGAAAGAAACGGTGATGGAGTATTGACATAGAATATAAGTATATATAGGAAGTGTACTTCGTCGTCATCTCGTCCTACGGAGTACCCGTGAACATAGAATAGCGTACAGCTGTGAACATACAAACTCAAAAGTATGAAATACGGAGAGAAAATATCTCAACTATTCCATGGAGATCTCAACTAGCTCTTGATAATAGGAAACCAAAATATTTCATCATGCCAAACGAGTAATGATAATTGCCAAATACAAAATATTAGTAAAGATAACAATTACATATGGCGAAGATTGTTTTGATTGTAATAATGGTTTACAACGCTGTTCACACGTGCTAACCCTGGTGGCGGCCTTACCGGAGATTTTTGTGCCTAATAACAATTATTTTAGAAGGTTTTCGTACGCGAAAAGACAGATGCATAAAGGCGATTTTGTAACCCATTTTTTCCACTTTACGCAACAGCTTAGATTTTTATCTTGCTCTGGTTTTTTATGGCCTTCTGCTAAAAAGGGTTCTGCTTCTCTCTGGGTTTGGAACTTTGGGGAGAATACTGCTCAGAACTACATTGCGAAAATGGGAGGGGACCAACATAGGATTGAACCCGACAGAATCGAGGAAGATTTCACCTCCGACCCCATGGTCATCTATTTTTGCAAGGAAGGAGGGATTCTTCCCTTCATGAAATGTTTAACTGGGCATGATGAGATGATTTCTCGCCAGTTTGTCAAAAGTTGGTGCGAAAGAAGAGTGACTATTAACGACATCACCTTCGAAATCAATGAAGAGGTGATTGGTAAGGCCACGGGCATGGCAACCATGGGCAGAAAGTGGAAGAAAACCACTAAAACCCAAGCTAGAACGAAGTTCGATCAGTTCTTTGCAAATGACGACAAACCTGTATCGAAGAATGGGGGCTATAACATGATGAATCTTCCAGAATTCTGGCCAAAGATGTGTAAGATTGTGATGAAATACTTCAACTTGGAGGGCAGGTTTGGTACTTTCTATAACTATCACCTTCCCTTTCTCAATCATCTTAGACATAAAATGTTAATTTCAATGCCTTTTTACCTTCTGCATTCGCTTGAGAATATGGTTATGGCTGTCAATGAAGCCATCTCTTTGGGAAAAAAACCCATCTCCCTTCACTAAGGGCTTATCTTTAGGATTTACCACTTCCAATGTACTCTCTGCCCGCCACCTACCGTGGAAATTACCTAGCTGGCCCAACAGAATCTGTCCCCATCTGTCTCCCTAAACCAAGGCATTCCCTCACCTTTAGACTCCATTGGTGGTTCCAACCCTGCGGTTAGCCCTAATTCCTCTGGTATCCGGCTGACCCCTACTCCCTGTACGGGCAGCAAGAATGACCTCACCTTGGAGGACTTTCCTCAGCGTGCAAAAAAAGGGAAAAAAATCTACATTAACCTGGATTATCCCCTTAATGTTGACCCTCTACCCACCAATACCAGTCGGTCTTCTCGGCTTGCCAAAGAAAAAGGGAAACGAGCAATGAAGGAGCTCTTTGACAAAGAGGATGTTTCGGTTGAGTCCCCTAGCAGGGAGGACAATCAGACTAATTCTGACAGGGAAGAGGGCAAAGTTGAAAAATAGGACATGGAGGCCGATGTGGGTAAAGACATTTCTAGCCCTAATAACAAGACTGAGGACCCTAAGTCTACTGCGGGCTCTGGATTGGTGGGAAAAATTCAATTCCAGATGGTTAATCTGGAGAACTCGATGGCCAAATTGAACAAGGCCTTGGCTAACACCAACAGGAGGCTGGCAGATGTTAGTAAATTCGCTCTAAAAGTAATGCACGCCTCCTCCACTACCCTTTGCCTACTGAATGAACAAACCTCAGCTGGGAATGAATCAGTGGATGGAAACAAAGAACTCTTCAAGTTCTTTAATGAAGAGTGGGCGGATCTGCTGCTGTCAAAGCGCTTATGGGATGGGAAGGGCTCTAGCTGAAGATGAAGTACGAGATGGGGGGCCACCACACTACAGACCCCAAGCCCTATTTCTTGACTAGTGGTTTCTGTTTTAAGTTTAAGACTTTATGTTTTAAGTTTAAGAGTTTTTTAAATAGCCCTGCGTGGCTTCGTATTTCTTTTTTGATGCACAACTCTGATACTATTAATTTCTAGGACACTTACCGTTGTTGGTTCAGCTCTTTTTTTGTGGTTTTTGATAGAGGTAGATAGTTTACCTGCATTTACTTCTGCTGACAGTGATGACTTAATATGCTGTTAAGTCTTTCCTGTTAGCTATTTTGTACCTCGGGTCAGCACAATCTTGCTGCTGCTAACATCCAAAACAATTACATATTTAAATTGTATGGAATATAATCCTTATCATTCCTTCCAACCATAGAAGCATTGGACACCGATGCTATAATGGGAGAAGAAAAAAATTGAAGTTGATGTAGTTGATGCACGAATGTCTTTGGTAGCCTTGCTAAAACTAAATGCCTTTGGTTGTGGGCACCAGAGAAGCCAATGGTTTTCTATTAAAGGTTATGGGAGCCTTTATAAAACCCCTTTTATTGTTGTGTAGGGCTTTGGCCTATCTTGTTTGTACAACCTGAGCTTTGTCTTGACACTATCATTTAGGCTACTATTTTTTTGTCGATGGTGCAGTTGCTAGGTATTTTTGCTCAATTTTTTGCAAGTGGCTTTCTTTGGGTCCTACATCCCCCCAAAATCAAGCTGCAAAGGGTTTCGGGTCCCTTCAAAACCTATTTTCCCCTAATCAAAAATGAATTTTTTTTATTTAGTCTAACCTAAAACTAACTTAATTAATATAAAATACCAACATTCCCCCACTATTAGATTAATTGAAACAAGTGTAGAATACTGTAAAGGTTTTGAGCCCAACCCTTCTATAGACTTTGATGAAGAACCTTCACTAATCCTCCACACTCACCCAGGAAAAACCAACCTAACTACACCAGTGGATCTCATAATTATAGAATTTGTAACCATTTGTACAACATAAGAGAAGATAAAAGTAGTCCCATCCCTACACACAATCAGATAGATTTCCTCTAAAATTCCACATCTACTCCGAGTGTATCTAATCCCCCCTCCAGTGTTTCACATGAGAAGCCTTTCCTCTAGAAGTCTACAACTCCTCCAAGTATGTCTAATGTCTCCTTGAGTGCTATGGAAACAATTACTCCCCTGCTACACAAATCACCAATCAACAATTTTTAGATGAGACAACCTTTCCTCTAAAAGTCCATATCTCCTCTAATTATGACTAATGTCTACTCAAGTGCTTGAAAAAATTTCAACCAAACGTGAACAAAACAAAGTGCACTCACAAGAAATCTTGCCTTCCTTGCTCTTTGAAGGGACACAAATATGTCAAGCCCCCTCTTTTCTTCATGGACATAAATAGAGTGCTTCTCAAGAAATTTATCATCCTAGAGTGAGAAGATAGCTTGGGATGATAGATATCTTCCCACCTCCATTATCTCCAACCTTTGATGATCCTATTATTCTTTATTCACTTGATGATTCTTGTAATTCCATGAAAACTTCATCATGTATGATGAAGATGGACTCAATAATAGAAGCAGTTCTTGACATATGTATAAAGATGGCAATATTGACTCCAACAAATGATGAACCCATATACTTCAACAAATGAGACATACCCTTATTTACCATGTCATTCCAAAATAAATCCAATGTTTAAGAATAAATCAGTTTTGTAGGGGTTTCAACTATTTTATATCCAAGGGACTAAGACCAATTACTCCATGAATTTTAGCTATACCAAATAATTTAGGAAAATAAGCAACATTGCATCTTGATTATTTATTTTCCCTATTTTATTTTACAAAGTGTATAATAAAATACAACAACCAAAAATCATTTGATGTATTATTGTACCTTAAAATTGCTGTGGAAACTGATCACTATCCATGCTTTTCAATACAATCCTCAAACTATTTGAGTATGTGTAGTCCACAATAAATCCAAATTCAATTTATGCATTGTTAGTCTCTTTCATTTATTCCATCTTCAATTGTCATCAGGTACTATGGTAAAATTCATTGAACCATTTTATTGGATGGCTCAAATAAATTTCATCTCATAAAATGTTATGTTGCGGACGTAGAAAAAATGAGCTTAAAGAATGGGTTTAGAGACTTGTAAACAAAAATAGTTAGACACTATAATATTTTCAACTATCCTCTATGTGATTGGAATAGGCATGAGAGAATTTTGATATATGTTATAGTTACAAATGCTCTAAAAAATATGTGTGCATTTTAGAACTCGTCAATGGTATAATGATGGACTTGAACCAACAATGTTCTCAAAATCTACACAGGCATTGCAAAAATTTATAAATATTTTAAATCACTTTATCCCCTTGTTAAATTTGAAGCACTAAACCACCTTTTCCCATTGGTAATTGGAAAACTTCCCTCTATATACTAGTATTTTTTTCCAAATTTTATTCTCCAATTGCCATTTGGATGAAAGTAACCACAAATTTTGAAGGTATTCTAATTCTTTTTTATACCTTCTATTCTGCATAGGTCACAGACATAGGAAAGATCTAACTTTGATATTAAATGTTACAAATGGTATACTCAAACCATTGCATAATAAAACTGAAGAGTTTATTGTTATTGATAGAAATGAGATGGATTTTATAATAAACACCATTGGCTATATAAAGCCATTATTTTCCTAAAGAACTACTAGAACTCCCTTACACTCTATCTAATTTATTTTATTTAATCTAACATAAAACTAACCCAATTAATGTAAAATGCTAAAAAGTTAACATACACAAATATGCATTTTATCAATACACAAATGATGCAAAATTTGATTCTTTCTCCTTTTGATAATCAAAGTGTCCTGTAATAATATTTCTTTAATAAATTTTGTAATTAAATGAATGCCTTGAGATACTAAGGCATAACAATAAGTTTTAAATCCGTTTATTTAAGTTAGCTAGCAAGAATTAATGAAAGATGAATGCAAATATTTGATGTGAAATTCAAATGTTTAAATGAAGGGTTTTATTTTATTCTCCTTTTGATTAAACCAGGTTAATCCCTCATCTTAAAAATAAATAGATAGGAGAAATATTTTTTTAAGGAAAGGACCCAATGTAATAAGAGGAGTGTAAATATGGGTGTAACAGATGATTCTTGAATACCAAATATGTGTAAATGTCTATAAGGGGGATGCTATTAGAACATAGTAAGAACAATTTTGTGCAACACAAAACTTAACACCAAAATGCACCATTTGTCAATATGATTGTATTAAGACATTGCAATATAAAGAGCCCAAATTTGAATAGAAAATGACATCACTATATGATTTTTACCATTACAATATCTAAAATTTAAGAAAATAAAACTCAAAAATGATTTAAAATAACAAATCATTATGAAAAGTTTAATAAAACATAAGATAAAAATTTATTGTATATTCTTAAAAACCAATGAGAAGATCTTATGTGTTCAATGTTTCTTTGTTATTTTTCACCATGTCTTGTTTTTCATGTTTTTTCATGTAGTCCATCGGCGAAGCTTTACATTTTTTTTGCAATTATGTTTACTGTGGAACATGTCCAAATTCTTC
Source organism: Thuja plicata (assembly GCA_018584345.1). NCBI lineage: Eukaryota > Viridiplantae > Streptophyta > Pinopsida > Cupressales > Cupressaceae > Thuja > Thuja plicata. The sequence continues at coordinate 225,328 of MU226675.1, forward strand.
TTCAATTCATATACATTGTTGGTTTGGTCTTTGCCACTATATACTTCAGAATATTATTTGTTTGAGTATTTCCTATATTGTAAAATATATTTTTTATTAATATAATATATTGATCATCATTTTACCTTCACCAAAAAAATTAAAAATTTGTTAACGATAAAATATTTTACTAATCTAGCCATCATTTTCGGAAATGGGTATGCAGGGATTAGGATGCACCATTGACTAAAATATTTAATTAATTAAAAACTAAAAATAATTCTATTTTAATAGCAGATAGTTTGGTTATGGTATTATCCTCCCCTGGGAATACCGATATATATTTTTAACATATACACATACAAATGGGGTTATACAGAATTACTAGTGTTCATAAAATCTCAAAATTAATATATATAAGATTGATCAATATAAACTACCACTTGGTAAGGATTAATTTGGTCAAGATTGACCCATAATATTGAATGACTATAAGGTAATCGACATTAGTAGTTAAGAAATTTGAAATTTTTATAATAGTATAAGAGAGATTTCATATGGCAGCAAATAGATTTTTTAGTGTTACCAAATTGGGGCATAACGCTCATACATTAATAAATCTATTTTCTTTTAATAGCAATTGGTTGTAGATTATTATTGAAGCTAAAATTTGACTTTTATTTCATTAAGCACATAAATGGACTTTACAAAGGTTTTTACATTCAATCTGATACTCGATTTTAAATAAGATATAACATAGCTCTAATATTAAATTAAAAAATTTAAACAAGGATGTTGAAACACTAGAATGTCTACTTTGATTTGCAAGCAAGATGGTTTTGTAAATGTTGTTTTTAAAGGAACAAAATGAACAAGAATTAAGAGAGGATATGTTGATTCAAGAAGGAAGGAACACAAAAATAGAGTTATGAGATTCTCTATGTAAACTACCCATTACTAATAAAATGGGTAAGTCTGAAAAGTTTTAAAATTATATTTGTTGCAGCAATACCAAGGAGGTTTTTTCTTGCCGACTCTTTCCTCCCGGTGCTCCTAGTGAGTCGGCTTGTATTATAAGATTTAAGTTAATAAGATTTATTCGGCTACAATTCTTTATCAATGAAATAATAATAATAATTGTATTTTATTTTTTTTTTAAATTAATCATTAATTTTAATCTTATATAAACAAAAGTGTTAAAAATAAAATAAAAAATTATGTTTAAATTTTCAATTAATTCAAAATTCTGATTGCATCCAGATCTCTTATAGATGTTACCATCATTTTCACCTTTTATAAATACAATAAATAAATTAAATATATTAACGACAAAATATGTTTCGACTAATAGAAACACCTAAACGATGAACTTGATATTCCCTAAATTCCAACAAACATCAAAAGTTTTCTTTAGTGACTAGAAAGAAACAAATGTAAAAACGCAAGAAGACTTCATCATACAAATTCTCTTTACGAAGAGCAACGTCCTTTGGGCCTCACCCCCTCATTTCGAAGGCTACAAGACAATATAACCCTAAAAAATACTGCTCTCTCCACTCCACTGCCGAATCGAATCTGCTTAACAAAACCCATTTGCAGTCGACAAATTAATTGTGCGGCGAAGAAAAACACAATATAGCCCTAAGAAAAACCGCTCTCCCTATTCCACAGCTGAATCAAATCCGCTGAACAAATCCATCTGAAGTCAAGCAATGAATTCTGCCAAGAAGAACAGGAATATCCTGGAAGAAGGCGAAGTGAGCAAGAGGCTGGGTTACTGGAACCTAACAAAAAGCGTAACGCCCGACCAAATCGAGGAATTCTGGGCAAGAATAGAACACAACCGCCTTGACCACAGGCCATACAGGCTGAAACGCTTTCCCACACACCTCATAGAATACCTCGATAACCTAACAAACCTGGGCTGGTTCGACGTCTCCGCCGACGAGTCAGAAGACATCTCAAAAGACATAATGATAGAGATGGAGTGCCCAGATCTCTACCAGGAATTCCGCCACATGTTGCACTGCCTCAGGGAGAAAGACTTTCCAGACGCCTGCATGATACTCAAACCGGAACACATAATAACACAGGGATCTGATGAGCCAAAGATGGTTTTGCCTCGAATAATCCCTTATTTACTCGTGGACAAGTCCCCAATTCCGCCTGATCCCTCTGGATTCCCTGAAATACAAGGTGATCTCATACAACTCACCGCTCTTGCAAGACAAGAAGCCGTTTGGAACACCCATGGACGAGACTACTGGGAAATTAAAACCCCTAGATGTTCATACTCGCTTGCTACCAAGCAGTCTAGCCCTAATTCTGTTTCCAGTGTAGAATCTGTGTCGTTTGCTCCAAAATGTAAGGCAATTAGTGGGTCTCAGAAAAGGACCTATTCTACAGCTTCGACTGTTTCCGTTATTCCGATGAAGAAGGCAAATTTTGGGCCACCGAGAAGATCTTATTCCACAGCTTCGGTGGCGTCTGTTAATATGAAAGGAAATCATGGTTGTGTCATTTCATCGGCTCAGCCACTAAAACGAACTGCTTCAACTTGTGTTTCCAAGGCTTCTCCAGTAGTGATGAAGAAGTTTTCTGCGGCTTCGATGGGCCGGACTACTTCGGTGAATTCCATTGCTTCTACAGCGTCTAGTGCGAGAAGAAATACTATTGCAATCCCACAACAACGATGGAGATAATCACTACATATGGCCATTTATTGTTTAATTAGATAGAATTAGATTATTTCAGTATTAAGAGAGTGCAGATTACACTACGAAAATAGACAACTCATGCCACATAACTGCCAAAAAAAAATGAGAATGAGTAAATTGTAGAAATTGTAACATAAAATACGAATTTACAAGTATCACCTTGTGAGTACTTCATGCCATTTTCTCATTGAGCTTCCGAGTTGTATGGAAAATTTCAGTCGTCTTCTGTGTATAGATTGTTATTTAGAATTACTTGATTGATAACATTCTTATTTGGTGTTGGCCAGTTTAAGATCATCGCGCACCAAGTAAATTCTCGGGGGATAGTATATGTTATTATGTTCATAGCATTGCAAAACAGTACTTTGAATACCCAAATGCAAAACACTCATTTGAAAATGAAATTGCATTAGATTAGGCATTGTTATCTTGGGAGTCTTAAACATCATACTAAGGAAAAAATTAAGCTGGCAAAAAATAAGTCAACTTTGACTATTTTACACTTTTTGTCTAGGAATCAGTCATTAGTGTGTGATGTTTATAGTCAGGGTTGTTCTCTTACGCTAAAGGTGAGGCTGACATTTATCTTCAATAACATTGCTTCTCTCTATGCACAATAAAAACATTTGCCATGGTGGGAAAAAAATAGATCTATGGGTGGTCGACATAATCAATTGAATCAAACTGTGCGCAAAGTCCAGAATCTAGCAGCTATTACAAGAGAGTATACCTCCATTGTCGAATAAAAATAAAATACCCCTAGAATCTCAAAGGACGGAGAGATAATTCAAAGGTAATTTTTTCCTTGAGATAGTAATATTTTTGGTAATTGTTTTCCTTTAAATATGTCTTTCTACTTGGCTCTATATCTATCCATATGTTAAATTTTATAATGTATTTCATCCCTTTCAAAAATTGTCTTAAATTTAACCTTTTTATGTGGGCTAATCCTTACTACCTTTTAGTTAATACTTTTAGTTTCTTGTCTAGTTTACTTAATATTTTAACTTTTTTTTCTCTATCTTTTCACATTCTATGATCTATTTTGTATCTAATTACCTTTGTTGGCTTTTATGCTTTTCTTGATAGGTTCCTCATCAATAATTGTGCCCTCAAGTATGTGTGGATATATTTTGTGGTAGTCTTCTAGAATTTACTTAATGAAAATTTAGTACATTCTTTAGTCATTTTCTCATGGTCATTCTTATTTATTCTTGGTCTATAAGATACTTGTCTTCTTGAAACTAATATATAGGAGTCTTTAGATCTAAATGTCTTTTATTGGAGTTCTAATTTATATTTTTAATCAATATTGGATCATTATTCAACCACTTCTATCCTTTTATTTCTATCCACCCATGCCATGTTGTTGGATGAACTTCTTCTCCCATTCTCCCATAGCCTTTTATTTTCTTTTGTTTCAGTTTTTTCATTGCCCTCACCTTGCTTTATACCCTTTTGATTCAATTTTTCTTCCTTCTCTTCTTATTTTATGCATTGTAATATGCATTTTAGACCTATAATTTATTTTTGAGGTTTTCTAATGGAAACCTCGTAAGGAGGGATAACTAAGGAACACTTCACTCTATCAAAAATTTATATTTATATTTTTATGATGGTGCATTATAAGTAATATTTATGAAGAAGTGATTGGATAAATAATTTAACTACACCATGAACTTAATACCTTTTCAAAATATTTATTTCTTTGTTTTGTATTTTTTTTTCATATTTTATAGCTTCTAATTTTACAAAGCATAGCAAAATAAAAGTAATATTCTATAGCCTTTTACTCTAATGCATTTTGTGTCTTATTACTTTATCAATTTATATGGAAAATGTTGATAGGTAATGCTCAAATATGGAGTTAGGTGCAAGTAGTATGGCTAAAATGTGAAAACAAAATTTTCAAATATTTATATTTTTATTAAAATAAATTATGATTTTGGCATGACCCAAACACTAATACAATAAAATCCAAAATTTTTATCCAAGCAGTAACCAACAATGTATTTGATAACAAATTGAAACTATATTTTGAAAACCTTTCTTACATATCAAAACAACAATCTACTCAGTGTTGTCTTCCAAACATGAAAAATTTAGAAAAGAGGTGTACCCTTTAACAATCCCAACTAAGGTTACCACCTAATTTGAATTGTGTAGAGTAGCATAAGGAGAATCATAAACATTAACAATTGAGTTAGAGATAAGATATGAAGAATGATAAAAAATAATGCAATTCAGGGAAGGGACAAAATAAGAACACCATTGAATTTAGATATTGGGCTTGAAATAAGCCATGTGAGGACTAAAGAAGGATTAGGATAAATATATATAGAATCCTCATACTCATCACCATTCAAAAATATAGTAACGTGTTAAGGGAGAGAATTAGACAACCAGTAAAAGGAAGACAACTTGTGAGAGCCATGGTTCAACAAGAAACTAATTATTTTGCAGGAAGAAATGCCTAAAATGAAAAGGAATGCCCTCATAATCAACCCTCTAGGTTTACTTCTGTTAAGAATATTAATATTAGTTTGAGTATGAAATTACACTAGATTAGGCATTATGATTTAATGTTGAACATGAGGTTATTATCTTTTATAATATTTCTTCTACATTTGTGCTCAATAAGTACAAGAGACATGATCAATTCAATCAAAACATTCCTAATCTCAAATATTTAACAATTACTACAAGAGAGTATACCTTCATTGTCATATAAAAATATCCCTACAACCTCAAAGGAGTGAGTTAATTCAAAGGTTTTTTTTTCCTAGAGTTTCTAATATTTCTGGTGAAAGTTAGAAATTTGAGCCAAGTTTTGGAAAAGATAAGAGCATAGCTCATTAATATTCATTCTAGTGGAGTATAAAAAGAAATTCACCATTAATTAATATCTTAATGTGATTCTATCCATTCTTAGGGAAAAACATTTTCTTGAAAAATATTTAATTTTGCAAGGGGTGTAGTCAAACTAAATAAAAAAAGTTATTAGACTTTTTTTTAGTTATATAATCAATTTAATTGGTTGACCATACTCTTTATAATAGAGAACATGTGAGTAATTTATTTTATTATAGGTCTATTTTAGTGTTTCCTTTAAATTTGTATACCTCATTTAGATCCTTATTTAGACCTTACTTTATTCTTATCCATTAACCTTTTATTTGTTAAATGTTACCCTATGTTTTATCCCCTTGAGTAAATCCTTATTTAACCTTCTTATCTAGCTTTAATCCTCACTATCTCTTAGTTAATGCTTGTGGTTTCTCTTGTTGTGTTTACCTAATGTTTTAGCCACTTTTCTCTATTTTTTTCTCATTCTATGAATCTTCTTTATATCCAACCACCTTTTTTGGCCTTTACACCTCCCTTGTTACCTTCATTATCATTAACTAACATGGGAGCTCTAAAGGGTGTCTAGATATCTTCTATGGTTATATTACCAAATCTACATAATGAAATATAAGTTCATTTTCTTTAAAACATTGTTTGACAAACACTTTCATTTATTATTGTTCCACTGAGATGATTATTGTGATAATATTGGAGACTTTTTGAAGTTAATATATTGGAGTATTTTTAGAACTATCATCCTTTGGACTTTATTTTTTATTCTTTTTATAGTCATCATTGAATTATTTTTCAACTACTTCAATCACTTTTTTTATGTATCCTTCAATGTCATGATGTTAGATGAATTTCTTCTCATGTAGCCATTGATTCTGATTTCTTCATTGTTTCATTGCCCTTACCTTTTCATCATACCCCTTTTCTTCTTTTATTTCCCCTTCTCCTTATTTTTTAGATTCCATGTCTCATGGTTTGGGCAAATTCAATTTATTTTGAAGGATAGTTTATTGAAAGACCCACAAGGGATGATAACTAAGGAACATTTTGATTTATCAAAAAATTATGTGTATTTCTATGTGGATGCAATATTCATATAACATATTTATAAAATGTCATTGTATGTGGAATTTAAATACATATCTTTAAAATATATATTCTTATATGAACTTAGTACCTTTCCAAAATATTTATTTATGACTTTCGTACATTTTATATTCTAATTTATAATTTTATTAAGTGAAACCAACTCAAAATTATAGACAAAATTCTTTTACTCTAATGTATTCTATGTTATTTCAACATATTTGGTTAATATCACTATTAATATCAAAGATGTTGATAGGAAATAATCAAATCTAGAGTTTTTTATTAGGGGAAAATAGGTTTTGAAGGGATTATAAACATTTAATTTTTTTTTAATAGGGATATGGATCACCAAAATGAACAACTGCGAAATATTTAGCGTTATAAAGAAACAACACACAAGCAACAAAGAATCATCAACCTAATGAAAAAGCAAACCAGACACATGTTGCATGAAACAGAAGCATAATCCTTACCAAAGACAAAACAAGCTTTTGCAAGACACCATAAACCTCAATCATAGAAAAAGGGTTTTTTGCATCATCCCTTAACTTTAAACATGGGTTTTAACTAGGATCCCATAACCTTAGTATTCACCGACATCAAGATAGAACAATAAACTCATGCTGGAAACATTAAAACCTTCTATCTAGAGTAGAGGATCATAAGGCTTTGAGAGGCTCCCCAAACCTCCACATTGGGTTTTTAAATTTCTCCCACAACTACATAATACATACATGGGGTTTAACCAAGCTTCCATAACCTTTACAATTACTAAAAACTAGATAATATAATAAACACAATCTAGAAGAACTACTATTCAATGATTTTTCAAGGTTCCCTTAACATTAGTATTGGGTTTTGGAAAGGCCCTCAAAACCTTGAGAATGGGTTTTGAAATGGATTCCATACCAGTTTTGCAACCATAAACAAAATACCCTATTATCTAGTCTACCACTCTCCTATGAAACTCATCCCTACCTTGATAGGAGAGGATCCCACCTCAATAGAACTAATGGAAATGGGAGAGAAAAGAAGGGACACTTGAAAAATATTCACCCCCTCATCCAAAAACTCATGGTGCAACCGAGATAAGACCATAACAAACCATAGTTCACCTCAAGAAAAGAATAATTCTCTACCTTGATAAGAAAATTCACCACCTCAATAGGCAATTTAAGAGAGGAAATGAGGGCAAAGTCTAGCCAAATGCACAATAAAGGTACATAGAGAAACCCACCTCAAGAGGGGTAGACTTGACTCAATAGGAAGCCTTATAGGGAATAAAATGACCATGGAAAATAAAATCCCACTTAAGAACATGAAGTTGAATGTTTTGGGCATCAATAAGGCCAAGCATAGCCCTAAAATAACCAAACCTTAACACAAAAACTCCAAGAAAGGCCTTTGAAAATTTATATAAACCACCTGGAAAATAAGAAGAAATAAGACTTCAAGAACTAGAAACACTGAGAGGGGGGTGGGGGGGTTGAATCAGTGTTTAGCTAATTAGTCAATTTCAGCACTTTAAACATAAATCAATTAGATATCACTTGAATCTTAACACAAGATCACATAGCACATAATATGATTATGGGGAAACCTTGATAAGAGGAAAACCCTAATGGGAATTAGTACCCACAAATATTGCACTAGTATAATGAACCTATTAAAGTTCCTTTGCCCTTTTAGGAGTAGTCTTTACAATGCAAGTACAATGACCTGGTCAAGGGTCTGACCCTATTAGGAGTCTTTTACAAACAACCCTATTAGGGGTGAGGAATCACTGTCCAAGAGCTCACTACTCAATGAGAAAGAAGGCGACAACCTATTGTGAATAGATATGCACCATATCCAAAAGTGAATTGTTGTATGTGACACAGATGTCTGATCAGTTCTAGTTATGTGCTTATGCTCTTATCTTCTTTAAGGGCTCCATCTCATTCTGATATCTTCATACTTCTCTTCTTATATGTCTTCTCTTTTTATTTCTTCTACACTACAAATATATCTTTACATTGCATATATATATATATATATATACCTGAATAGACGCGATTATAAACAAGACCTTAGTTGGCCCAAAAACAACATTCACAACGCTTCCAAACAAATTGGCTTAAGCGTAATTACAACAATTTTTAATACATGACTACAAACTTATCAAAATAGGTGCATATCCTTTTCATAACAAAATATTATACACTAATCAAAATCATGAAGTCAGCTTCATACTTTGTATTCTGAACTGCTAGTGTACTTGTTCTTTCTATAACTTGTCTGCACTACCATTCCATACCATGTGTTTATAGGGTAAGCATAAAAACATACCATAGTGCTTAAGTCTAAATGCACATATCCTGATGTGATCATATGCACGTGCGTTGATGCCCTGATCGAGTGCAAGTCATTGTTTTGTTCTGTCTTCTATACTTAGTCAATTTTCACTTCATAGTTTACTGTAAAAACTTCATATGACTTTGTTGCCATAATGAAAACACAAAATAAGCCATATACTCCCTGTGAGTCAACTTACCAACAATCTCCCCCTTTGTCATTAATGGCAACAAAGAAATGTGGCCAAGTTACTCAAAATTGACTAACACCCAAAAACTGTATATTCTTATCTTTTTAACATATACATACACTACTCCTCATATATACTTTATTCATTATATACATTACTCCCCCTTTGACATTAATGACAAAGGTGTCAAAAAACTTGTAAGTTTCTAGATACTCACTCCATGTATACATCTAGATATACAATCTGAAGATTCTTCATCTCTTGCTGCCAGAATGCCTTCATTGCATCAACTGTTTGGAGATGGGCGCATAGAGCATAAGTGAGCTTATCCATTTTTATCAGGTCCATGCAGGGACCTTGATCATTCGTGACAATAGTGGCATCAATCTGTTTGATGTTCTCATCTAGAACTGCTAAGGAGGGCGCTAGTGCATTTCTCAGTTGGGTTTGCCTGATTCTTATCTTATTAATCTTGAATTTTGCCTTTTCAATCTTGTCAAGATGACCTTGATAGATACTGTTGCAGACGTTCATGTCTTGCATGGATGTTTCAACTGATTTTATAACACTGTCAACCAAGATATCTGCCTCTTCTTTCTTCTTGATATGTTCAGAGGTGAATTTTACTCTATCCATGCAGTTGGCTATTACATTTCTACCTTTAGATACCAACTCTTTCAACATAGATTGACCAATCTTCAATGAATTTAAATCTAAGGAAAAATTCTTTATCAGTTCATTCAGTCTCTCCTTTTTGTACTCATCTTTTGCAATTCTAGTAGCTGAGTCTACTAAGGTTGGAAAATGTGCTTTGAAGCTTGTTAGTATACTGTCTACATCATCAACTGACTAAATTTTTGCTACTTTCTTGTCCGTAGGCACTAGGTCATTCAAAATGTTTACTGATTCCAAAAAGAGAGGGTTTCTCATAACCTGTTTCTCTTTGGCTTTTTCCATGGCTAGCACACTGATCTTTATTAAATATTCTTCTCCCCAATGAGAAAGAAGGCTACAACCTCCACATCTGAACTGCTGTATATGACACAGATGTCTGATGAGTTCCAGTTATGCGCTTATGCTCTTATCTTCTTTAAGGGCTCTATCTCATTCTGGTATCTTCATACTGCTATGCTTATATGTCTTCTCTTTTTATTTCTTCGACACTATAAATATATCTTTACATTGCATATATATATATATATATATATATATAAATATATATATATATATATATATATATATATATATATATTTATGTNTATATATAAATATATATATATATATATATATATATATATATATATATTTATGCCTGAATAGATGTGACTATAAACAAGACCTTAGTCGGCCCAAAAACAACATTCACAATGCTTCCAAACAAATTGGCTTAAGTGTGTTTACAACAATGTTTAATACATGATTAAAAATTTATTACAATAGGTGCATAGCCTTTTCATAACAAAAGATTATATGCTAATCAAAATCATGAAGTCAGCTTCATACTCTGTATTCTGAACTGCTAGTGTACTTGTTCTTTCTGTAACTTGTCTGTAATACCATTATGTACCATGTGTGTATAGGGTAAGCATAAAATCATACCATAGAGATTAATTCTAAATGTGCATATTCTGATGTGATGTACGCACGTGTGTTGATGCCTTGATCGACTGCAAGTCACTGTTCTGTTCTGTCTTCTACACTTAGTCAATTTTCACTTCATAGTTTACTGTCAAAAATTCATATGACTTTGTTGCCATAATGAAAATACAAAATAATCCATATACTCCGTGGGAGTCAACTTTCCAACACACATCTAGAGGTCGGACAAAGAATAGAACCTCGAAAAAAATTGTAGATTGACAACCATAAAAAATAAGGGAGACAGGACCCCTAAACAAAAAGAGACAACTCTAGACAACAGAACCTACACAAAATAGTGGTCCAAAGACAATATTAGAGATAGCTCTGAACACTTGGAATCATCTCTCTACTACCACATGAGGACCCCAACCTGAATATAGCCCACTAAGAATCAAAACAACCATAGGCTAGGGGAGGGAAGCATAGAACCACCTACAAGTATCACAACCAAGAAGAAACACCTCACACCCCTAAAAAAATGACAAGATGAAAGGCCTTTAAGGGAAACAAATATCCCCACAAATAGAAGACACATCACAAAACACCCAAAATAGGCTTCTTCCACAACTCCAATTGCATAAAGAACACATACTAAGGAGAAAAGCTTCCATAATCAAGAGAGAGATCCAAACAACACCACCAACAACTAATATGTGTAAAGAATGCCTAAAATTGACCTGAAAATAAATGTTAAAATACTATTTTTTGTGATTAATATAGATTGGAATTTTGACAAGACCAAACCCCAATACATAGAAAAACAAGAAGGTTACATAGGAAGTAACCTATACTAGATTTAAAAAACATTTGAAACTATCTTTTGAACACCTTTATTATTCCTTTTAGTAGTAGTCCATACTAATTTTCTTCCAAAAATGCAAATTTTAGGGAAGTGGAAGTCCCTTTAGTAGATTCAATTAAGGGCACTACCAATTTGAACAATGAGGAGTAGCATGAGAAGAATAAAAAACATTAAAAAATGAGGTAGAGAGAGGATTTGAAGAATGGTAAACGAGAATACAATTTGAGGAAGGAGTGAAACAACAATTCCCTTAGTTTTAGTGACTAGACCAAGAATCCTCCAACTCATCATCCTCAAAAAATATAGGAATGGGCTATGGGAAAGAAATAGAGCACCAATAGAAAAAAGGAAAGTTACACAAAATTCAAGGATAATAGGCATCCAAATTCCATATTTCAAACAATACCTACAAAAAATTGAATGCCCTCATAGTCAATCATCCAAGTCCAAGGTGGATGACATACATGTAAAACAATCTCACTAGGAAGATCTTCAGACAAATCAACATCAACCAATATTGCAGCCACGAAAGTATAAGAATGGTTTGAACAGGTAGTATCCACCTTCATAAACATGTCCAAAGTATATTAATGCGGTGAAAATTGGAAAATATAAATATTACTTTTTAGTAAGGGCCATAACCATACTAAATCAAAAAGCGGCCATGTCGATTTAATTTTTTACCACATCAATATTCTTACTAAAAGTAATTTTTTATCATTGGAACCTAGCCACGTCTATCCATGAAAAAACAAGAGTGGGAAAAATGCCTTCATGGGTACTCTGGTTTCTTCATGGGTAGACATGGCTAGGTCTCATGGTATGAAGTTGGGTGATTCTTGGCATGGAAATTTCTTAAGTGATGGTAAAGGACACACTAAACAAAATTGCAAGGGCATATAGATTTGGAACAATGAGAACCCTAACTCTGTTCTATTAGGGCAACACTGTATGTATCATAACCCTTCTGCACTGGTTTCAAATCACATAGGAAGTTGCATTAATCATGTTGTGAATCAGAGTGCAATACTTGGAAAGATCAATAGTTCTACTAGTGATTCTTTGGGTGGTAATGTGAATATATCAGATATGGAGTCACTTAGGGTTTCTTCTTTGAACCGTAACTCTCTTCCATCCATATCAATACAAAACACTACTAGGGTTTAAATGTCAAATAATGTGAATAAGGTAGATACTATGACTTTTTCTTCAAAGCCTAGGCTTGCCCAACATGATTTTGGAAAGGATTTTGTACTCAATAAAGCTTGGTTGTCAATTCCTCTTATTCAAGTATTAGGTGATGAGCTTAACTGGCACGTACATGATTAAGGATCAAAATTAATTAAGGTATACTACCAAAAATACCCCTATGTAGAACTAAATAATTATAATCCAATATATATGTAGACTAGTTCCTTTATTTTCTCATGGGCACTAGAGTCAAAATAATCCAACCCTGTGTACAACCTTAGAGACAGTTTACTATAAACTTATCACTTCAAAGGTGTTATGAAATGAGCATATAACCTAAGATGATTCATAGTTATCCCAATTGAATATCAATTTTCAAATGATAGATTGATTGATTGTGGCCACAATCAATTGAATTTAACCATACAAGATGAAAAGACCAATTGGTAATAGAAACTATGAATTTAATCAAGAATATGGTACATCAAACTATCACTTTGAAGAAAATCTATAGATTTTATCTACGGGACTAATTGAAAATGAAAGTGAATCTATTCCCACATATGATAGAAAAAGGAGACTTGTCTTTATTGATTTTAGAAAAATGATGCAAGTAGATCCATGTTACAGTTGTTGATCAAAACTATCCAATCTAACTATATTAACCATAATCGTCCTCCCTTTGGTATTGATCTTGGTATCCTTATTAATATCAAGTCCAAAGGATGTGAACAAGATTCAGATAAACACATATGTTCATAACTGATACCTAATCCTAGGATCAACAAATGAAGATTAAGTACATTTGAAGGATTAACTAATCATCCTTGTTGAAAATATTTTGTCGACCAATTAGGTTTCAACTATAATTTCTTAATAAATTTGTATTGATTCATCTTTAGATTATCAAATAGTGATAATACATTATCACAGTACTTCGACCAAAAGCATTCATCAATTATCTCTACTTCTGATAATGGATATCATCTCTAACATGTTGAATATCATCTTTATTGAAAACAGGCATGTCGACATCCTCGACTATCTTCTGGTATCCTTCCTCTTTATAAGAATCCTCCATGCATGTTTGTATGTGGTAATCATCATGTATTTCATCATGGTCACATTACTCTATCAGAAGATAGTTTCACGTCTAGCCACCTTTTGAAAACCCTGCAAAACAATTTTGACGTATCAAATAATAAACTAAACCCTAAGAGATATAAAAACAATATTAAAATACAAAATGAAAAAAGGAAATTTGAGTTATCACTCTCACTCAGGCACTCTATATTTTTACTGTCGAGGACACGTGTCAAGATCACGTAATTCCTTGAAGAGTAAAAGTCATGCATCTCCTCTTTAAGGCATTAATCATTTCATTGATATCCATCAAATTTAATCAGAGTTTAAGAGTATTCCTTTTCTTCATTGCTGAGAGTCTAGTGGGTGTAGGACACGTAACACTCTGTTGCACTCTTGCACCGGATAAAAGACTTGCTTCTTTTCATATCGATTAAGTGATGACCATAGATAAAATCTGAATTCCACCATTCGATATTCTTTAAAATCCTTTTCACTTCTCTCATTAATCTTGCGGGCCTAGGACACATGTCATCCAATTGTGCCCTCGTGCCAGATAAACACCCTGCACCTTTACATTTTGAGTGAATACTAGCCATGGATGAGATCAAATTCAAACCGTAGATCTTTTTATTTAATTTGTTAGACTTTAACGGGTCTTGGACATGCGACAATCAGGCACACTTTCATGATAGATAAAGAACTTGCAACTTTTCATGGAGAGGGAACATCGATCATAGATCTATTTAATATCCACCGTAAATCTTTTCTCCTACATTGATCAGACTTTCAGTGGGCCTAGGACATGTGGTGATATGTCATGATGCCTTAATGGATAGATATCATGCATCTTGTCTTTAAGGAATTACACCAACCATAGATCCATTTGGATCCTACCTGATATTTAACCGTTGATGAACCCATGACTTGGATTTAAAACCCAATCATCTTTATTGCTCAGTTAAGCCATTACCGTCGATTTCACCCATGTGCTAAAAGATCAAAACCTTAGTTTCTCACACTTTAACCAGCTACAGAGATGAAGTGTATCCTTATCATCTTGTTTGACCAATCAGTCTCTGCCAGCTGGATCCTTGTCACCTTCCCGTCATATTTTTGAGGGCCCGTGATATGCGTCAAAATCTTGCGATACCTTGAAGACTAAAGATGATGCATGTAATACCAACCACTTATTTTTCTTTTCAGTTTTGTTTTTTGAACTCTTTTAGGCTTTTTCATTTATGTGTTGTTTATTTCAGATGGTTTTGAGGATATTTATGTATTACATTTTAGTATGTTATTGATTCATTGCTTAGTGTATTATATCTCCTGTTTGCATGTGATCTATGGTTATTTCATGATGCTTATGTATATGTTATGATGTCATTCTAATTATAGCTTTTTGATAATATTGACCCTAAATTTGTATGCATATGGATCATTTGTATGTTTTGCATCATTGTTTGATGTGTTTGGTATGATATGGGACAGATTCGTAGTTACTTGCTTCGACGAGATCCACACGATAAACTAGTCTCAACCATTGTGTGTTATATTATATATGTATGTTCATCTTTGTGATGATAGGTTTGTAGGTACTGGGCTACGTCTCACCTAAATTGGTAGGAGTAAGTATGCCCTATCGCAATACCTCAATGGTAAGAGAGGGGAGATAATATCAGGTCCAAATCCATACCCTAAACCCTTATTTTTCCTAGAACTAGATAAGAATCTGATTGATATCCTAGTGGTTGAATCCGTCAAGTGACATGGATTTGTGAGCCTGTTTGTCGGTGTTTGTGTGTCTATTTTAGTTGTTTCTCTGTTTCAATTATTTTTTCTGTTTAGATGGGTTTTATATGGATTAATGTTTCTTTTGGCTTGATTTATTTAATGAATATTTAAGGTAAATATTAATGTTAATTATTGCACCTTTAATAAGGTTAAAACATAGATATTTTAAATATATGGCTATTTAATAATTAAATATTAATTAAATGCCTATATTTAATTAATTGATTTAGTTATTAAGTCTTAATTTAAATAATTGAGATTTAATAAATGTTAAATTAAATTAATTGTAATTAATTGTGCATATTTGAATTATTGAATATTACTTTAAGTTGCATGGTTAATTGATTTATTTAATTGAAATATATTCTCTTGCATTTTTAGTTATAACTCTGTCTTAATATTCTAAAGTTGAGTTGTGCATGCTTTAAGTGAAAATTGAAAATAAAGAATTTATTTTAAATATTAATTAGATAATTTATATTCCCTTTAGGTTTTTCACTTTTTGAAAACCTAATTGCTTGGATTATCTATATCTTTGGATTGGAAGCCTTTTTGGAGGTTGTCCAATCAGGGAGAAGGAGAAATCAGTGATGACCTTATGGCAAGACATGTTGTCAATTAGTACCAAAACACTTAGTCATCACAGTGTTGACCGAGCCAGCAGTGCAACTTGAGCAGTTACAATGTAACCCGAGCAGTGGTAGTGTTGACCGAGATGATAGTAGTAATAAGTATTACCCGAGTGATCAGAGTAGCCTGAGTACACAAAGTAGCCCGAGTGCCAGAGATTAGAATGTTTCCCGAGTGACAGCATAATGCCCGAGTGCTAGCATATTTCCCAAGTGGATCACTGGACCCGAGTGACAGTTTTAAGATGAATTAGCTCATATTGTTAGATATTAATTTATCTTATGGAAGTCGACTTACAGTTGCATTTGGTTTGGATAAGGTATAAATATAAAGTATTTTTTTTATCCAAAATATGTGTGAATATATGTGTAAGAGCATGTATGCAAATATGAAGTGGCAAATTGTTTAAGAGGCTACAATAGTATAAGGAACAACAGAGACTCATCCATCATAGTTAGGTGATTAGTTTATATCATTAGATCTTATTCAACAATTCAGAGTTGCATTGAAGATCATCTACTGGTTCATCCTAACAGGTGCATCAGCAAAATCCTCTAGCCAAGTGGACCTAACAATCCTTCAAAAATCTCCTAACAGAGTTGGATTAATTAATTGTATTTATATTAAATCCTTTCACAAGGTGGACCTAATAGCCCTTATTTATCCTAATAGGGAAGGCCATCAGAAGTGGTCAATTGTAAGCTTTAACAGGATAAATTTATACTGCAGTAATAAATCTTGTGGGTACCATCCCCACCCCAGTTTTACTTTCTATTTGGAAGGTTTCTGGGTAACCAAATAGTGTGTCAAATATTGTGGATGTTTTATTGCTTTTCATTTCATGCATGCAATCATATTAGATTATCTAATATTAAATTAAAAGGTTTAAGTTTTATTGGTTCTTGATTCACCCCCCCCCCCCTCTCAGTCACCTTGACTCAACATATTTCTAACAATTGGTATCAGAGCACAAAGGTTCTCTTTANTTCCCCCCCCCCCCCCTCTCAGTCACCTTGACTCAACATATTTCTAACAATTGGTATCAGAGCACAAAGGTTCTCTTTATAGAAGTTTAACAGCTTGACCAAAAATTAGAGGCAATGGAAATATACAGACTAGATAAATCCATTGAAAATGAAAAGATAAATCTACAAGTGGCCATGGATCAAATTAGAAAGCTCAAAGAGTAACTCTCTCTTTTAACTGAAAAGAAGAAAAGATTTAGCAGTGCAGATGAATGACAAAAGTTACATAGAAGAAAGAATTGATGACTTATGCAAAGAAAGAAGTTCTGAAGAAGAAGATGCAAAAATTGAAGACCTACTTGCAAAGAATCTCAATCTACATGAAGAAGTCAGAAAATTGAAAAGAGAACAGGAAATTCATTTAGTTAGAATATGTGAAGTCATAGAACAAAAGAGTCAAGAAGAAAATGATAGAGAAATGGCACAAGAAGATAAAATAGTGTTGAGTACAATATTAGAGGAAAAAGAAATCCATCATTTTTCACTTCAGAGAGAAGATATGATAAATCAACTGAATAATGAAAATCAAGAAGTTACCAATCTAAAAATAGAAAATTAAAGACTGCAGAATGATCTCAATACTGAAAAACAAACAAATGAGTGAATGATGAATTCACAAGGAAGCATGGATCAATTGATAGAGAAAAATCAACTCAAACATCATGGACACACTAGATTAGGTTATATTGAATGAGGTGAATCCTCACAACAAGGAACTCAAAATAACAACAAACCTACTTGTAATCATTGTGGTAAGTTAGGGCACACAGAAAACAAATGTTGGCACAATGGTAAATCAAAGTTTAATGGTTAATGCTATAGATGCAACAAACATGGACATAGGGAAAGTGGATGAATTAAGAAACCTAAGTTTGAAGGAAAATGTTTCAGTTGTAGCAAACAAGGTCACAAATATTTCGAGTGTAGAACTAAGAAATGGAACCCTGCTGAACAACTAGCTAAAGAAATTTTTGTTTGGGATTACAACACATGGAGTAGATGTTGTCACTATGGTGAATATGGGCATATTGGTGCAATATGTGTAAAGAATCACCTTAAAAAAAGGAATCCTACTAAGAGATGTTATGTATTTATACAAATTGGTCATCTAAGAAAGAATTGCATGAACAGAGAGAAAGTGGATACTAGTTTTGAGAAAGGCAAAGAAAAAGTTTCTTGAATCAGAAATTAGATGAATCAACAGTGGGTAAGGAAATCTCCTAAGAGTTTAGATCAAAACAATGAAGGATCGAATGGCACCCAAAGCAGTGAGTTAGGTGGATCTACCATCTCTGAATAAAAATGCAAGGAGACTACTGGAACTCTGCATACAAGCCATCCTACATCAGTTCCAGACATAATAGTATGTCCAAATCAAGATATTGAGGAACTAGGACATATTATAGTTTTAACCAAGTCAAGATCTCAGTAACACCCGAGTCTCATAGGCTTAACCGAGTTAAGTCAGGTTGTATGGTTTTTATGATGCAAAGGTTAGTGTTTGTCGAGCTTCATTCTGAGCTATGCAAGCTACCATTTACTGAGAATTTAATGAAAACGAAATGGTAAAATATCTTATAAAAGATCAATTGCAAGTGTTATTATTTACAAAACTTTCAGTTTGCAGAGTGATTCAGTGCCTAAAGAGATTCAAAGAGAATTTGTATTTGAAAGTTTTAAGTTGCGAAGTTTTATCAAACCTCCAAGCATAATGGCATCTACATCCAGAAGAAAGGTTAAGAAAGGATATGAGATGTTGGTTAGGAATGCAATCTATGAACCTCCTAGGTTTAAACTTCATCCAGTGCTTGCAGAGGATATAGACCTGATGATAGATCATTCCCTGATTCCTCCAAGGTGATTGTTGATCAATGACATCCGAGACTTCTATCATTGCACAATTCAACAGCTTGGAACATTGGAAATGAAGAATTATTATGATAAACTCTGTGAAGCTGGAAATCTAAAGCCAGAGCATAAACACCTAGAAATAAAGGGTTTGATTCACATCAGACATATGGCACATAATTTCTAGGTTAAGTGGATTAGGTTCATTCTGAGCTATTTTCACGACATGTAGCTATGGCTGGAGAAACCAATAAAGATTACCAAGACAATGATACACCATGTTACAAGGTATCCTATGCTGGACAAGTCTAAAGCTACCAAAACCCTACACTAGGATGTCCTAGCTAAGAAGACTCTTGCCAAGTGGAATGACAGAGGTATGAGACTAAATGGAGTAACTACCATGGAATTCAAGTTTGGGATTGTAACATCTCAAAATGTAACATATAAAAAATGTGATGTATAAAATATATGTTGTTACATTTTAAATTATGTTTATTGAGATGTGTGGGGAAGATAAGATGTTCCTTTTAACCTCAAATACACAAAAGGAAGGATCATAATTAATTAACCCCAAAGGAGGGATCAATGCATAAAAGAATCAATATATTGGAAATGAGAACAAAGAGGAAGACCTTAGATTCAGTTTATAGAAAAGAATGTGTGATAGATTTAGAAAGATTGAAATGAATAGGAGGAAAGTACTAACCTTAAAATGTTACAGATCTGAAGAATGCTATTTTCAGGGGCTTGCACTAAGATTTTGGAAAATCTGCAACTAGATCTAGAACAGAAACACAAAGACAAACAAAACGCATAAATCTTTTTCCAATCTAACACAGTTCCAATTTTGACCCTCAAGTCAATGTCACCATTAACCCAAAATTTATGATTCCAACCTAGGGAAAAATCAACCTCTAAAACCTCTGACAGAAAATTTGTTTCTAGATCCTAATATTTTTCTGAAAAGGGTATCCAAATCTGTACTTCAACTCACTATTTCAAACTTGTACCTTCAGTAAAAATGGATTGATTGTCGGGGGGAAGGGTTTGACTTAGTCAAACCCCAATTTAGGAATTAACCTTGAAATAAATAATTGAAATAAAGAATGCTAGAAAGTAGTAGAAGTGAATCTAATTATGATGCTATGATATTCAATAGATATGCACTTGTATTTTGAATGTAAACAAGTATGTAAATATGAAAGCTTGGACTCAATTTTAGAAGCCATAAACCTCCATGAGTGTATACTTGGAATCCACCTTGAAGGGAGAATTACTGAATCTTAAGGATGCACAAAGGATCTTGAAGGAAGATCACATCACCATGATGACTAGATCTAGGACTTTGAATGATGAATCTTGAATGCTTGAACCAAATCCCTTCAAAGACTTGAAAGCTTGAATCCTTGATCTTCAATGGAGAACTTGAATGCTTGAGAGGAAGAATTGAATAGTTTGAAGACTTGAAAACATGTAGAACAATGGATGCTTGAAATTTTTTCTTGATGATGGTAATGCACTTAGTGCTTAGTTTCTTTTTTGGAGAGACTTAGAGAAAATGAGAGGAGAAAACTTCCTTATATATGAATCTATGGAACAATCACCTAGAGAGGCCTACATAGGAGAATTAAATTCCAGTTAGACTTATATCCCTAGAAGAGGACCTATATTAAATATAATTTAAGAATCATCGCTTTGGAACCCAAAACAGCCGACCCGGAAGTGGTAAATGAAGTTTTACTGACCTCCGACAGCCGACAAACTTTCAAACTGGAAAGGGGGACTAAGGTAAAAGTTGAGGTCATCCTTGACCTAGGTCAAGGTCAAGGTTGAACTTAACCTAGGTCAAGTTCAAGGTTGACCTTGAATTAGGGAGTCAGAACTCCTAGAAAATGTGCCAGATGGGATGGATGGTGCCCAGAGAGGCCCAATCAGGGTCCTAAACAAGATTAGAAGTAGGAGAGGATGCATAAATGAGGGGACAATATGATGGTGGTAAAAAACACCCCCTAAAGAGGGATAAACATTATTAACATGAAAGTGATTCCATTTTAAGATGATACAGGGACTCATGTTATTGCTCACAAAATCTACAGTTCTAGTAGACCTAACAGCGTACCATGTGAGGTTGTGGACTTGGCATACAAGGTGGTCAAGAACAACCTCTCATTCAACCTTGTCGAGTTTTAGCTCATCCAATAAATCAAGAAAATGGAAATCATTCGAAAATCAAAGACCAATCCATGTAAGTTTGGTTCACTTCTGGTCTGCATATTCTTTTACATTCAAAATTTTTCTATTCTGAAGGCTTAGTAGTTTGGAAGAAGGACATACCTATGATATATTAGATAAATGAGTTCATAGAAGAATTAGGAGACAATTTTGAGAGCATCATGGATGCATATTTTGAGGAATTCATACAAAAGATGCAGAATAGGTATATAATTCCTAAACAATTGGTTGAAGACCATAAGGATGATGTTTGTTTCCTAGTTAATTGTGATAAAGTATAGATTCAGGCAGTCAAACCTAGGATTGGATGGGTGAAACATCTTGCATATGATGTTAACATAGATGAGACCAAGAACATCATTGAAGCTCTTGTGAATGAGCCTTTTGACCCCAAAGCACCATAATTTGGTACATATGAAGAAGCCAAAAGAAGAATTTTCATAGAGATTGAGATTCCTAAGATTCTAAAAAGAGCAAAGAAGAGGTTAGAGTAGTTCGGTAAGAAGAATGGATAGAATTTAGACTCTCCTCCTTCTATCTAGTAAGAAAAGAAGATTAAATTAAGATAGAATATGATATATCTAAAAAGGAAGAGGAAGAGGTAGAAGCAGAGCCTCCTAAGAAGAAAAAGAGGCTAGCTCTCAAGAAAACACCTAAGGCCCTTACCCCTGTCCTCACTACCAACAAACCAAGAAGATCAAGAAGGAAAATTATAGTACCTAAGGAAGGTGAAGAAGATGAAATCACATTCAAGAAGCCCCCACCTACCTTTGAGAAGAAAATTGAAGCCTTAAGAGAAGGTAGTGGTACGATTTCTCTAAAATCTCTAAATTATGTTTCCGAAAGTAAGGATAAACAGAAGCAGATTGAGGAAGCAGTTGTAGAAAGGATGACTAGATGGAAGTATGATCCATCTAAATTGAAGAGTCACATCCTTGAAGACCTATTCATGGAAATATCTATTCCCTAGAGCAATGTTGTTTGAACATAGAAAGATATTAGAGAATAAACATTGAGGCAAGTCATGCCTACTATGACAAACAAAGAAGTAAAAGAGGCCATGACCAAGTATGAAAGAAATCACACTCCAAGGTTCAGGAACTTTCAGGTATTGAATAAGAAGATAGAGGATGTGGTGAAGAACCTACAAACATATGGAAGACAGTCTTGGAAATCAAAGAAGAAGACAAGACTGAAGTACCAAATACAAAACATAAGGAAAAGACTGATGATGCAAATTTACTTGAGGTAGAATCCATTGAAGCATCCAATGCTGAAAAGATAGTAGTAGAGGTAATGACATCTCTACCAAAATCACCTATACATATCATCCTATCCCCGAGAAAAGACAAGTCTACTAAATCAACATCTGGACTAGTAGGGACTAAGCAGCAGGATCCACCTACTACTAGGCCAAGCCTGACTGAGTCACAGAAGGTAAATGTAAATATTCCTTTAGTGAGGATAAATGCTAAATTTTATTCAAACCCTATAGTTGGTACAACAAATTTCAATGACCTATTCCAACTAAATACTGAGGAGAAAACTGAGGAAGGAAAAGATATGGATGACAGTGGAAAAGGTAAGGAAATTGTTCCTCCACCAAATCCTAAGGATAGTAGAAAAGGAAAAGAAATAAACACTGATGATATTGAGCTTGAGAAAGACATAGTGATTCCAAATTGGGATCTATCCAATCTGATAGTAGAGAAGATGGACACACTGAGGGAGCTATGGAAGAAAAGAGCTACATAACAAAAGCTCCGAGCAGAAAAGAAGAGAAACAGAGTGGTGGAAGACATAAAAGGTATATTCCTAGATGCACTAGAAGTAGAAGTAAATGAGAGTGATTCCATTATGGAATAACTTGTAGACATAGTCAAAAAGTTTAATAAAGATTTAAATGGTCAAGAAAAACTACTGCAGAAGGCAGAAAGGAAGTTTTAAAACAAAGTTCTAGAAAATGTTGCAAGCAAGGTTGCAATTGATCAAGTCAAGCTAAATTCTCTCATTAGCTCTCTAGAAAATACAGTAAATAATGTTGCTTCATTATTTGTAAAGTTAAGTGATACTTCAAACTTCACATTGGAAATAAAGACAAAGATGACAAAGGTAGATACAGATCTAGAGGAAAGTGAAAATCAGTTGGCACTTAACCCAAGCTCAAGTTTAGCACATTTTGTGAAAATGAAGTATCTGACAGACATGCAGGCTGAATTAATAAGGGAAGAAGCAAGGACAAGAGAATATTGCAAAGCTATGCAGAGCCAACTCCTTCCACACATGGATGTAATGCAAAAGCATATAGCTCATGCCATGACTCTTATTCATGACAAAAAAAATTTAGTTGCAGAGCTCATGATGGAGCTATTAGTAGAGATACAGATAGAGTTACACATCCTAAAGATGTTGGAGGATAATTGGGACAATGCTTTGTCTCAGATTTTAAAGGTACATAGTTAATTTGCATGCTTAAGAGAAAGAAAAGTCTTCTTGAGAAAAATAAACAATTTAATATTAAATTAGTAATCTCTCTTTTTTTTTCAATTTGCATGTTGAAAGAAGGATAATCCTGATGACATGTAACTGATTAAATGTTTGAAGATGCTAAGTTGATCACCAAAAAGCAGAAAGATAATGAAAAACATTGAATCAGTTAATGGATTGTATTGTCATTGATGTCAACTTGATATAATCTAATCAGTTATATTCAAAGTGTAAAAGAATTTAGAGAATCAGAGAGATAAAGATTATGCTTTCAGTAATGCATAAAATACCAGCATTCACTATGTGACTTCAAACACTGACTGTTAGTGGAAATTCAAGGATAGAGAAAACCAAGAGCAAAGTCACAGTTATGCATGAGAAAAGAAACCAATGAGAAGAATCACAAGCATTACTGACTACCAGAATTACAGTGTTAACTGACAGAAAGACAAGACCAAAGGACACACAACCCCGACCAACAGACAACATCGATGGAGAAGCCTGAGGAGAACTGGAGTGTTGACTGAAGCTATCAAAGAGTTAAAACACCGAAGTTAACTGGAGTTCAGAAATGACAAAATACTTAGCTGGCAAAGCTAAAGATAGACTTAACTGGTTGTTGACATTATTTTTATTAACAAGTTACAGCCAGAGATAAGTAAAATATTTAAAGTTGTTTTATCTAGCTGGCAAGAATATTTCTATGAGATAAAATATGATTTATGCTTTAAATCAAGATTGGCTAAGATTGCGGATCATGCCAAGAACAAGAAAATCAAGAAGAGATAAATGGTGATATCATGTCTATAAAGAGAAAAATTAATTCATTATGAATTAAGGGGAGTGAATGAAAATATGGATGTTGAAGACATGCTGATGAAGAACAACTTCATATAGTACCGATCAATCAAGATGAGGAAAGAGCTAAAGATTTTTGCAGACACCGAGCAAGAGAGAAGCACATCATCACTGAGGAGAAAGAAGTGGACCAAAGTTATTGAAAATATATATTGACCAGAATGGTTTCATGAGATTACAATAGGTCTTAAAATCTGCAAGTCTAAGTTCTATTTGTGAATAGATCATTTACTATTTCATTTTAACCATTGATTCAGAAAGTTTCTTAACCAAGCAGGACTTAACAATCCTTTCTACATTGAGATACATCCCAAGGAGTATGAAACTTTTGATCATGAAGATAACATGAGATGCAAGATACCATTTGATAAACTACATTGGGTTTGGTCATAGAAGGTAGTCTAGAGATGCCTGATATAAAGTGACAACCTATTCTATTTAAATCCTCTAACAAGGTCACACCTAACAGTGTGCTTGTAACCTTTAACAAGGCTATCTCTTCACCGATCTCACTTGAAAAGAGTGAAAATTTTGGGTTACTAGTCCCAAGTGATTTTTCCCTTAGCAGGGTTTCGACATTAAAAATCTATGTGTCAATGTGTTTATGAGTCATTACTTTAGTGTTTTGCATTACACATAACTAATCTGGATTGATTGGTATACACTAATAAATTTACTATTTTTTGGTAAATGAAAGACTGCTATTCGGTAAACATTAAGAATAAGGTTTAAAAGAGAACTCTGAGTGGTAGTTATTTGACAAGTATATTTGAAGGCATACATCTTGTAAGACTGAAGATAACTAGAGGCTTAATATTGTGGTACTAAGTGTTTGGGTTGATATATTTGAATATTTTTTAGGCCACTGATTAACCACCCCTCTTTTTTATTCTAACAATTGGTATCAGAGCCTGTGTGCTTAGAAAGGGAGTTTAACACCTCAAGCAAAAGATCACAAGACGGATAAGCGAGATGTGCCCAAGTTGAACAAAGACAACTTTGCATCATGGCAAAGAAGAATAAGAATCCACCTATTAGGTATTGGTATTAATGTTACTCAATACCTTGATACTGAATATGTGTTGCCTATAGGACCTCACACTCTTGAGCAATTGAGAGAAAAACATGAGCATAATTGCACGATGATAGAGATTGCTTCTTCACTCTCTGATGCTAAGTTTGAAGATGTCAAAACCTGCACCTCTGCAAAGAAAATGTGAGATAAATTGAAGTTGGTACATGGAGGAGATGCTAATGTACTAAGATCCAAGGGAGAAATACTACGGGGGAGGTTTGATGACCTAAGGATGAAAGAAGGAGAAAATATCACTTAGTATAGCTGCAAAATCAAAGAGGTAGTCAATGCTATCCGAGGAGTTGGAGGTGTACTTGAAGAAGAGACAGTGGTAAGTAAAATATTAAGAACCTTACTGCCTATATGTGTTATTAGAGTATCTTCTATTCAAGAAATGAGAGCAGATGCAAAAAATACAATTACTCTAGATATTCTGATTGGTAGACTGATTTCATTTGAGATGAATAACTTTTATAATAGTGTCTTACCATCTATAGAGTCTGCATTCAAATATTCTTTGAAAATAAGTAAGTCAAGTCATAAATACGGTATTAGAAATGATAGTGAAAGTGATAATGATGATCAAGGACTTGATGAGATTGAAGCAATAATGGAAAGAAGATTGTAGAGAGGGAAAGGTAGATACAAAGGTAAATTACTGCTTGTATGTTTTAATTGTAAAGAGGTTAGACACTTTGCTGCAAGATGTCCTAACAGAAGTAATGATAGAACATATGAAAAGAAGTTTGACCAAGGTGATAATAGAGATTACCAAAGCAACAGACAATCTGAAAGAAGAGATACCCGAGACTACAAGGACAAAGGAAAGAAATCATGTTATCTAGCTAAGAACACAGCTAATGATACTAACACCGAATCTGAAGAAGACATTGAGATTTTATTTGTACCCATGAACGATGATTCAGATGAAGAAGAAGAAAGGTATGTAGAAACTGCAGTCATATCTAAGGTTAGTAAGAATGATGTCTGGATAATAGATAGTGGTTGTACTCACCACATGACCGGTGATAAGCAAAATTTTGAAACTTTTGAATACTATAAGGGTGGATCAGTAAGAATGGGTCATGACACACCTTGTCTAGTTGAAGGTATAGGAAGCATAATGTCGAATAACCTGATCAAATGTGAAAGTGCTTACTGGGTAAAAGGACTGAATTATAATCTATTAAGTGTTTTACAACTGAACAATACAGGTCACCGAGTAGCATTTGAGAATAAGATGGCAAAGATCTTCAATAAATTAGGAAGGTTTATTGGAACTAGTGAATAGACAAAAGGTAACCTTTTCTATTTTGATGACATTAACACCACTTGTTTAATGGCTAGAAACAAAGACATATGGGTATGGAATAAAATATTATGTCATGTGAATTTTGACAACATGATAAAAATAAGCAATAAAAGAAAAGTCAAAGGCTTACCGAGCATGTCAAAACCTGAGCATATCATGTGCAAGATTTGTCAAAAAGGTAAGATGACGAAGTCTAGTTTCAAAAGTAAAGCCCATACATCTAATGTATTTCTAGAATTAGTCCATACTAATCTATGTGGACCGATGAGGAAAAAGAGTTACTATGGAGATAGGTATTTCATTCTCTTTGTTGATGATTATTCTAGAATGATGACATTCATGTTCTTAAAAGATAAATCAGAAGCATTCAAGATGTTTAAATGGTATAAGGCTATAGTAGAAAAATAAAGTGATAATAAATTGAAATGCTTAAGGTCAGATAGAGGAGGGGAATTTATTTCACATGAATTCACTAATTTATGTAATGAGCATGGAATTAAAAGATAGGTTTCTGTACTAAGAACACCACAGCAAAATGAAATTACTCAAAGGAGAAATAGATCAATTGTTGACTGTGCAAGAACATTGATGATTGAGAAAAGTATCACTCAAAATTTCTGGAAGGAAACTGTCAGTACTGCTATCTACACATTGAACAGATTACAATTGAAGGACACTAAGAAGACGCCCTATGACCTTTGGTATGGTTACACACCCAATGTAAGTTACTTTAGAATATTTGGTAGTCAATGTTATATTTTGAAAGATGATAGAAATGGAAATCTTGACTCCAAAAGTGATGAAGGTATCTTTCTAGGGTATTCCACCAAAATCTAGGCTTATAAATGTCTTAACAAGTCATCTAACAAGATCATTGGAAGTGCAAATGTAAGAATAGATGAATTTACAGAAAAGAATGATAAGGAAAGAAGAAAAGAACTAGAAGACTACCA
Organism: Thuja plicata; assembly: GCA_018584345.1. NCBI lineage: Eukaryota > Viridiplantae > Streptophyta > Pinopsida > Cupressales > Cupressaceae > Thuja > Thuja plicata. Next base: position 253,430 of record MU226675.1, read on the forward strand.
TAGGTTTGTTTACATTAAAGAACCTAAAACTCTACCCAAGTAATAGTGTATCGCTCTTGAGAAATAGAACATTGCAATTTGAGCATCAGGCTACGATTATTGAAAAATTAGGATAATACTCAAGATGATGTACCGAGCGATGGAGATTAGAACAAAGGTCAAAAAGATATTCAGAATGATGGACAAAGAGCTGAACCAAAACTTTCCAAGTATGTTAGAAGAAATCATCCATAGAATCAAATCATAGGAGATGAGAAGGCTAGAATGAGAACAAGAAGTAAGTCACTAAACACTAGTTGTTTACTTTGTGATTTTGAGCCTAAATCTATTAATACTGCACTTGAAAATGAGGAATGAGCTAGTGTTATGAATGAATAAATAGAAAAGATTGAGAAGAATAATACATGGACACTAGTACCGAGACCAAATGACAAGAATGTCATCGGTACCAAATGGATATTCAAAAACAAGCTGAATGAGAATGGAGAAGTCACAAGAAACTAAGCAAGATTAGTATGCAAGGGGTATGCACAAGAAGAAGGTATTGATTATGGTGAAACCTTTGCACGTGTTACTAGACTAGAAGCAGTTAGAATTATTCTTTCTTATGCTGCATTCAAAGGATTCAAGGTATACTAGATGGATGTCAAATTTGCATTCCTAAATGGAATATTGGAAGACGAGGTATACATTGAACAACTTGAAGGGTGTGTTGATCCAGATAATAGAAACATGATATGTACACTACATAAATCCTTTTATAGATTGAAAAAAGGACCTAGAGCCTGGTATAGAAGACTTCATTCCTATCTCATTAGCATTGAATTTGTAAGAACAAGTGAAAATAGCAATTTGTACTTAAAAGAAGATACTGATGGTAATATTATGATTGCTGAAATATTTGTTGATGATATCATTTTTTAGGGAAATGAAATGTTATGCAAATCCTTTTCTAATGAAATGAGTAAAGAGTTTGAAATGTCTATGTTTGGGGAGATCAAATTCTTTCTTGGTCTATAGATTCTTCAACAAGATTTAGGCATATATATCACTCAGTCCAAATACATCAAGGAAGTGCTGAAGATATTCAAGATGGAAGATTCCAAACTAGTTGGAACACCTATGGCTATCGGATGTAAGCTAACAAAGGAAGACAAATCAAATGAGGTAAATCAAACCTTGTATAGATCAATGACTAGAAAACTAATGTATGTTGTTCATACTAGACCATATATTGCACATGCAGTTGGAGTAGTTGCAAGATTCTCTACCAATCCCAAAGAATCACATATGACTATGATCAAAAGAATCCTGAGATATCTAAACAACACTAAGGACTATGGCTTATGGTATAAAAGAGAAGTAAAATTTGAGCTACAAGTCTATAAAGATGTTGATTGGGCTGGAAACATTGATGACTGAAAGAGAACAACTCGAGGAGCATTCTTCATGGGTGATAGACTTCTCACATGGATCACAAAGGAGAAAAAATGCATCTCTCAGTCTACTGCAGAAGCAGAATATGTTGTTGCTTCTACAAATTGCTCTAATATTGAATGGATCAAATAGTTGCTGGAAGGTATGAATATGAATATTATTGAACCATTAATTATCTATTGTGATAATACTAGTGCAATAAAAATATCTAAAAATACACTCATGCATGCTAAGACTAAGCATATTGCAATTAAGTATCACTATTTAAGAGAACAAGTGCAAGAAAAAGAGGTGATACTAGAATATGTTCAATCAAAGGAACAATTAGCTGACATCTTTACCAAGCCATTATTGAAAGATACATTTGAGTACCTGAGACAAAGATTAGGGGTACAACCCTTGTCTATTGGTCAGTTGCTAACAAGGAGATTACATCATCCTATACACAAAATTAGAAGATCATTCATGTTGATGCAAGCACCGAGATGGACAACAACAGATACATTTGTACACATCAAGGTACAAATCTGCACCGAACACCAGAGTCATTGTGTTGCTGATGGATAGGGAAATTCAAGGAGTATATTATAAAAAGGAATGGAAGAATTGTTTGGCATTGTTGTCAAAGGGAGAGATTATCTCATTATTAGGAATTATAAAGGAGAGAGATTATCATTATCAAAATGGAGAGATGATCTCATTATTAGGAAGAGATTATATCATTATCCATGGAAAGAAGTTCCTAAGAATTCAAAGGAATAGTTAATCAGTATCAAAGATAAAGATTGATTACGTATGAAATATCCATCTAAGGGAGAGAAGTAACAAAAGGAGAAAGTACATACTAAGGGAGAGATTATTGTCAAAGGAAAAAGAGATGTTCAAGAAGAGGGACAATCAAGGTAGAACACATATTAGAAACAAAGATTAGTAGCTAATACATCTATCTAGTGAATGGATTAAAAATTGAAGAACACACTTTGTAAGAAACAAATCTAAGCTATATGAGCTTACTGAGAGCCATACATTTGAAATATTTACAATAGGAGAGATTGATGAAATTCAACTGTTATATTACATATTGTATTAGTAATAATATAGTGTGATAATGTAGTGTGTTTCCATCAATGCCAAAGGGAGAGATTGATGACATGTAACTGATTAAATATTTGAAGATGCTAAGTTGATCACCGAAAAGCAAAAAGATAATACAATGCATTAAATCAGTTAATGGATTGTATTGTCATTGATGTCAACTTGATACAATCTAATCGGATATATTCAAAGTGTCAAAGACTTAAAAGAATAAGAGAGATAAAGATTATGCTTTCAATAATGCATAAAAGACTAGAATTCACTAAGTGACTTCAAACACCAACAATTCGAGGAAACCGAAGGACAGAGAAAACCAAGAGCAAATTCACAATGATGCCCAAGCAGAATCACAAGCATTACCAATGGACATAATTACAGTGTTAACCAATGGATAGACAAGCCCAAAGGACACACAACCCTGATGGACAGACAACACCGCCGGAGAAGCCTGAGGAGAACTATAGTGTTGACTAAAGCTATCAAAAAGTTAAAACACTGAAGTTAACTGGAGTTCAAAAATGACAAAATACTATTTGGCAGAGCTAAATATAGACTTAACTTGTTGTTGACATTGTTTTAATTGACAAGTTAAAGCCATAGATAAGTAAAATATTTAAAGCTATTTTATCCAGTTGGCAAGAAGATTTCTACGAGATAAAACAAGAGTTATGATTTAAATCAAGTTTGGCTAAGATTGTGGATCATGCCAAGAATAAGAAAATCAAGAAGAGAGAAATGGTGATATTATGTCTATAAAGAGACAAATTAATTCATTATGAATTAAGGGGAGTGAATGAAAAGAAGGATTCTCAAGAGAAACTGATGAAGAAAAAATTCATATAGTCCTGAGCAATCAAGCTGAGGAAAGAGCTAAAGATTTCTGCAGACACCGAGCAATAAAGAAGCACAACATCACCGAGAAGAAAGAAGTGGAGCAAAGGTATTGAAAAGATATATTGATCAGAATGGTTTAATGAGCTTACAATAGATCTTAAAATCTGAAATTCTAAGTTGTATGTGTGAACAGATCATTTACTATTTTAGTTTAACCATTGATTCAGAAAGTCTCTTAACCAAGAAGGTTTTAACAATCCTTTCTTTATTGAGATACATCCCAAGCAGTATCAAAACATTTGATCATGAAGATAGCATGAGATGCCAGATACAATTTGAAAAACTACACTGGGTTTGCTCATAGAAGGTAGCATAGAGATGCCCAATATCAAGTGACAACTATTCTATTTAAATCGTCCAACAAGGTCACACCTAATAGTTTGTTTCTAACCTTTAACAAGGTTGGATCTTCACCGAGATCCCTTCAGAAGAGTGAAAATTTTAGGTTACCGGTCCCAAGTGGTTTTTCCCTTAACATGGTGTCCATGTTAAAAATCCATGTGCCAATGTGTTTATGAGTCATTAGTTTAGTGTTTTTCATTACACATAACTAATCTGGATTGATAGGTATACACTAAGCAATTTACTATTTTTTGGTAAATGAAAGACTGCTATTCGGTATACATTAAGAATAAGGTTAAAAAGAGAACTCCGAGCAGTAGTTATTTGACAAGTATATTCGAAGGCATGCATCTTGTAGGACTGAAGATAACTAGAGGCTTAATATTGTGGTACTAACTTTTTGGGTTGATATATTGGAATATTATTGAGGCCACAGATTCACCCCCCCACCCTCTCACTTACTCTAAAAAACCCCTCTTTATTTTATTTAGAACTATTGTTGAAAAAAAATGCCTATAATATTGGAAAGAATAACTTGAATCAATTGAATATAGGAGTTAAATTTAATTATATGCTGGAAATTAAATTAAAAGAAATAATAGACTTGCTAGTATTTTCTTTAAAAAAAATATAGTCTCGTATTCTCCAGAATATTTAGAAATATATATATATATATATATATATATATATATATATATATATATATATATATATAAAAGGGTGGTCCCACAATAGTGTGTCCCACTTTTTTGAAGATCCTGATTTTTGCTAAAATTACACATTTTTAAGAAAATATGATGATTTAATCCTTGAGATCTTCCATTTGAAGGAGTAAAATTAAAATGGTTACATAAAATCCTCTTGGATCAAATCTCTTTGTTATAATCTCTCTACTCCTCACTCACATCTATAATCGAGTCTCCTTTGCAACCATCAAAATGCTAGCAAAAAAACACTTTAACATTAAATTTTTGTGGGATTAAATAAATTCATTTGAAAAATCCAAATATAGGATGATATTACTCAAATAAATATTTCCAATGATTATGATTTTTATATATATTGATTCTATTATGACTTTTCTTTCTAAGTTTTACTAAACATAGGTTGTATGGCCATTTAGCGACTTCTCCGTTCGACACTTCTGGAAAATAGTAAATTAAGAAAAAAATATTATGAAAAATATCTAGGAAATATGTATTTATGTTACCTTTCTATCAAAAAAAAAAAAAAATGAATTTCGATATATACAGATAGAGTTAGAGCGATCCAAGTGAACCTATGTCCAAATTATAGTTAACGTCACTTCATAACTCAATAAACTATAAAATATTCAACAAAAATGAATGAAACCTATTGGATTATCTAGATATTGGTGTTAAAAACCTAAATTCAAAATAATTATGTTCTTATCAATTTTATAAAAAAAATTATGTTGATCAAAGTGAGTGTCACTCCTAAAAAATTCCATTTTTTTAAAAAACTATATATTTATAAAGTAGAAACAAAATACTAAAAGTCACTAGTTTACATCATCTTCAAATTCTTAATGGTTTTAGGGCAATAGGTGTTTGAAAGGGAAGTTTTTTCCAGAATAATCATTTCAGTGTCAAAGTTGGCCAAAAAGTGGGACACAGTATTGTGGGATCACCCATAAGGAAAATAAAACATAGTATAGAGGCTTACGTTAAAAATGTTTTTAAAATAAATAAAATGAAATTTTTTTTGAGGGAGGTGGGTGGTGGGGGACACCACACTCCCCCACGCAAGCTTGCGGGGACCATAGAGACCCGCAGGGCTGCAGAGTCGTGCAACCCCCGAGGGGACCGCAGTGCCCGCAAGCCATGCAAGCCTGCGGTTACCCACCGCGGGCCTCCTTTAAAGGAGGACCACAGGCGTGGGGTGGGGCGGAGACCCATCTTAATTTATGTTTTTTTTTTTAAACATTAAAATTATATGTAATTTAAATATGTTGTTTTTGTTTATTTTAAATAGTAAATTTTACTTTATTATTAAAATCTAGTTTTTTTTAATTAATGTATTTTAAGAATTGTTTTATTGTTACTTAATATTATTATTACTTGTTATTTAAAAGGGTTTCTGTTATTAATTCTAATTATTATTAATCAATTTAGTTATAGTGTTATTTGATATATATATATA